>DF357356.1:286871-302931 GCA_000787875.1 Solanum virginianum | reverse complement strand
CATGTTCAAATACTTCTATAAGCTTCAAGAACCCAATTATATCCTTCAAGCATCAAACGAAAACTTAAAACACAAAAACGCAACATTTCACATTTCTTGCCCAAAGCAGTAAAACTGGACAACACCCATTTACATACATACTTAGCATATTAAATCACTTCTAAACACTCCAAGAACCACAACATAACACCCCAACGCTCAACGTAAACTTCCAACATCAAAACGCAGCAATTCACAACTACAAAAGTCCATTTTCGACCAAGTCTCCAAGAATACATACAATATTTTTTCAACACTCTTGTCACTTTAATAGAAGCATATTTTATACCAATTATACATAGGGTCATAAAATTAAAACAATGTAAACTCACACATACACAAGTCCCCAAATTCGAACCACACCTCTCAAGTTTCAAACTTAACTAAACAATTAAACTTTTATGGTTATTCTTTCAATTTATCACCCTACAAACCATTTACAACCTTTAATTTAACTCAAAAGAAGAGAACATTCAACTTACCTTCACAACCCTTTCATAATTTCATAACTTCGATTGTGGATTTCCAAGTGTTTTCTTGACAAACTATTGCTTCTACGATACTTGGGAGATCCAATATACTAGGCTTGAAGCCTTAGAATTGAAGAAGAAGCAAAAACTCAAAATTTTCTTGAGGTTTACTGTAGCAACCCGAGAGGGTTGCTATTTTTCACCAAGTTCTCCATCTTTTCTTTCTTCTATTTTTTTTTCTAGGTGTTGAAGACAAAATGATCTTGCTCCCTCTTGTACATATATGTATATATAATAACACATAACCCCTTTAATGAACTAATACCTTGGTCAAAAGAAGCTTGGACCAATCACAAAACTATACATTTGAAAATTCTAGAATTTAATTTTTTTCGAACATATAGATATGCCATAGAAAGACTTAATATGCTTGGTCTTGTAAATGTACACATGTACATATAAACATCCATAAATTTGTACTCACATACTTAAAGAAAATTCCAACTTAAATTCTCCATTTCTCCAAAATTACACTTAAGTGTAGAATTTCCCAAAAAAATTACAATATTGGTCCCAAAGTTCGAAATAATTCCAAAACACCAATTTATGGGCTCTAACAACTCAGTCGATTGATGATGCCTACTAGGTACCTTCCACCGGCACTCACCCCTACTTTTTTGTATCTACCTTACGTGTAGGTTTAGGTATAAGTTGTGACTGTTGGTCTAGGAGCGCTGTAGTAGTAGTTATAAGAGACTTTTTGTGAACATCAAGTGGTCTAGAAGATGCATGTCACAGAGATGAGGATGTTGCGATAGATGTGCAGTCACACCAGGAGTGATAAGGTTAAGAATGAGACTATTCGGGAGAAGGTAGAGGTGTCTCTGGTGACTGATAAGATGAGGGAAGCGAGACTGTGATTGTTTGGACATATGCAGAGAAGAAGTACTGATGCTCCTATTAGGAGGTGCGAGAGATTGGTTTAAGGAGCTACGCTGAGGGGTAGAGGTAGACCAAAGAAGTACTGGGGGGAGGTAATTAGACATAATATGGCGGAGCTTGATCTCACAAAGGACATGATCCTAAATAGGAAGAAGTGGAGGTTGCGAATTAGAGTAATAGGCTAATTGGCAGGGTTAGGTGGATGTATGGGTTAGGTGGAGGACGTGTTTTCATTTTCTGTGTTCTCATTATCTGTCTTATATATGTTAGTTGTATCGTATTTACATATTGCCATATGCTATTTATTACTAGTCACTCTTTGTTTTCCCTTCCCTTTCTTTTTTGTCATATCTAGTCCTTTCTGCTTATGGGTTTTGAGATGAGGGTTCCCAGGAAACAACCTCTCTATTTCTATGAGGTAGTGGTAAGGTCTGTGTACTTTCTACCTTCCCAGACCCCACTTATGGGATTTTATTGGGTATGTTGTTGTTCCTTCTATTTATTTGCCTATCTTTCGCATTCAGACAATGTCCTTGTGTATATTTAATTTTGGATTGTATGTGTAGGTTATAACTATGGTTTTATATGTATATTTTTATTTCTAATCAATAGTAGCTTTGTACAAGTGACTTCTAGGTCCTTGGATAGGTTGTCTTTAGCTTATTTTGTATATTGTTAGCTGTCATTATGCTTAGTTATTAGGATAGGTACCATAAGTATTGGGTTGGCTTGCCTGTAGGTGGGATCTAACAGGAGCCATCATGACTTGAAAGGTCAGGTCATGACAATAACCTAAAAATAGGAATTTAGCAAGAAGAGAAATCTCTGCTAAATTGTTTGCCTAAATTCATGCAAAAATCCACATACATTTACATGTTCAAACTTATTCAAAAGAAGGGAATTCATAGCCTACTTTAAAGCTAATAATATGCATTTCAAATCACTCCACCAGAGATTTTTCCTTCTGAATGACCTTCTGAAATGCTATCACACTATCAAAAATAGATTCACAACGTCATTACGGTCATTTTGATACTAAAATCACAAGAAACAAACATAAGCCAATTTTGGAGTCTAAAATGAGAAAGTGGAACCCATGTCAGGAATTCTGAAATTGACTCCATAAAAGGTCCTCAATATTTCTCTGAACTTGTGTTTTAAAATGGAACACAATCCAAGGCTCAAAACAACACAACTCAATTGATGCAAATTTTCCACCAATTACGCTAAGAAAATACTACAATGTCAACAACTAAGATCACAAAAGTACCTCCAATGAAGGCTTTCCAACACCCTTCAATTACTTCAATGCATTGGCACAAATAATCCCCCACAATCTTGTCTTTAAATCACCTAATTTAGAGCTTAAATATGTGAGTTATAGCATTTTAAAATTAGGAGTTCAAACAGAAATGCATTTGTCTTTTTTCATAAAAGGACATGAAAAATTACTCTCTGCTAATGCAACTATAGTAGCATGCAATCATGGATAAGGTGTAAGAACCTCTAGGTTATTTTTATGTTTTCAGCCATTTTTCATTAGATAAAGCATTCCTATAATGACTCTAGGTCATTTTTGACATTCTGACGCTTGTAGCTCGGTCATCTGGTTATTTATTTGGAAGTTGTGTAGCTTTTCATGTTTTGGAGGATTTTTTTATACCTAGAAAAAGTGATTTTTGAAGTAAATGGAGTTAAACAGCCTGAAAATAGAATTTTGATGGTTTTATTAGCTCCAAAATGACCAAATTAGGCTAGAAACATGGTTAGCTCGAGTACCGAGAACTTTGGTGTGAGGATGTGGTGAGTTATGCATTTTAGTCTTCAAAACTAGCCAATAGTTGGCTTTAGTTTGCTTTAGTCAACATCCTTGGGAAATGTACTTGGATAGGGATTCTGATCATACAGTTATCTCCAAAATGTAAAGTTTGGTATAGAATGACCTTTCTTTGTTTCCCAATTCTTTGAGTTTATTTTGGGCACCTCAATAGATTTTGATAAAATATGGCCTTGAATGTGGGATCCATATGGTTGTAATGACCTTGTATGGGAATTTGAATTATATCTATGGATTTGGAATGTTGAATTTGGTAGGGTGGCATAGTCTGTTTGCCTAAATGGGTTTCGAATGAATTTTGAGTACTCTATTGAAAAAATTGAAGTTACGGGAAATCAGTCCCTCAACTAATAGCTTATGTCATTGGTTTCGCCCTGGTTCACTTAAGCGATGGTCGCTATAGTGACCAGGGTATGACTATAGAAGCCACCCATAAGGGGTATTGCTATAGCGAAGATTTGCTTTTGTGACCCAGATTGCGAAGCCCTCCCCTTAAGGTTGGGCCGCTTAAACGAATGCTAGGTCACTTTAATGATACCCATAGGTGTTATATATTTGGGTTATTTCTAAAATACGATCAACAGGAGAGCAAAACTTTCAGCTATGATAATTTCTTTATTCAAAGGCCAAATTGATCAATTCAAAAGGCTAAACTGCATGGAGAACGTCGTTGAGTGTCAAAAATTGCTTTTGTTATGTTGTTTGAGGTAATTTTGATTGTTTTGCTGCTGTAAATTGGGATGATCTTTCAGAAACTTTGGAAATTTATTTCTTCATCATTTTGAATTAGATTTTAGTGAGTTTTGAGTCTATTCTGTGTAATTTGTGAGGCGCACGCTGTAGTGTTATTAGACTCTTCTAGTTAAGAAACATTTGAGGTAAAATAGCTGTGGAACTCTGCCTTATTCTTGTTCTTCTAGAAAGAAACATCATTTTGTGTTGGATTGATTAGTGTTGTTTTGGGCATTAAATTGAGCCCCCATTTGAGGTACGAGCTTGGGTGTAAGGACCATTATATGGGGTTTGTTTTAGGATTCTAGATATGGGTCTAACTTTTCTTGCTGTTAGCCTTAGGATCGGTCTACGTTTGTTTCTTGTAATTTTGGTATCGGAATGACCATATTAAAGTTAAGATATTATTTTTGATAGCCTTGCAATATTTTGAGGCTGCTTGGAAGGGAAAGGCTCCTACAAACTTAGTTGGAGCACATGTGATCAACATTTAGGTAGGATATAGTTTCCCTTATTCTAAACTGAGTTAAAACATGTGAATCTTTTCTAGATAGGATGAATATTGGGCAGGGGAACTAGTCTTAGGTTGTACTATTTAGATTATCATAATAGAAAATATATAGGCCTGACTGGGTATTTATTTGGCATGTTGACTTTATCTTTGATTGGTATACCAATTATCTACTGTATTTCTAGCTATCTATGATTGTTGGGCCTTAGTCTGGGGTTAGGTTATCGATGACCTAGATCTACATTGTTCAAAGCCGATAGACTACTATATATTCATCCAATGTGACTTAAGAGGCATAGATCCTTGTAGACTGAAGTAGCAGACTTGGGTTTGATAGAGTTGAGCCTTAGTAGGGTATGAATAGATAAGGACTTGATTATTCACTTTATTGATTTGCTTCTTTGGAATGTCCTTGTGATAAATTAGATTCTACTCGGATTAGAAGTGACTGATAAGCCAATTAGGAGCTTAGAGTATGATCTCTTACAGTCTAAAACCCAAGCTTTTCGATACTAATCCTTTCATTATGAGATTGATAAATAAGGGTCAACTATATTTTATATATCCCAGGTCTGAGGCCATATTGCTTTGGGCCATGTCATTTGAGGCCATATCATTTGAGGCCATATCATTTGAGGCCATGCTGGACTAGTCCGAGGCTTGAGGCCTTGTCAGACCATATTGGCCTTGTCTGACCATATCTATGGTAGAGACCATATCGCAACTATAGCCTGAGTCTAAGGCCAGGTAATAACCCAGGTCTATGGCCAGGGTATAACCTGGGTCTAAGGCTAAGTCGGGGTATACAACCTAGTTCTAAGGCCAGATTAGGGTAGCCTAGCAGAATTGTGATCGCCCACATATTGCTAGATTAAGAGATCATTTGAGCCCTAACATCATTAGACCTTGTTCTTGCATACCTTTCTTTACCTTATCATTGTGCACAGGTGTACGTTCCTGGCTTATGGAGCCCGATTATCTTAAAGACGTAGATAATAGGAACATACACCAATATATACCTTTCACTTTTTTTAGTTCTTTGTTACTACCCATTCATATGCATACTGACCGTGATCTTGTGATTAGCTATTTGTAGAGTTATATTCTAGCTTATCTCTGCCTTATTCATTGTTCTTACCCAATCGGCCTATGATGCTTACTGGGTACCTTATTTCTGGTACTCATACTACACTTTGTGTCTATTTCATAATTCAAGATCGAGCATGAGCCAACAATATTGCCTCCCCCTATTATTGTTTTAATTTTGATGAGTGTATAATTTATACTCATTTCGTACTCTTTTCTTATAATTTTGTGTTGTTAATCTCATAATGGGAGGCTAATTATTCTTTGAATAGTGAGTGTTTCAGGTACATATGGCTTAGAATGAGTTTTGTTGGAAAAGATCGAGTATGGAGTTGGACTTGAGCAAAAAGGAGCTGAATGGAAGGCAATGTGTACTTGGCAACATTTATCCTCTGCAAATGCGATCTTCATGCCCGCAAACGTGGAGCAATGGATCACCTAGAGGTGTGAACTCTCTAAGTCAAGGCGCGTAGGTAGAGCTAAAGCCAAATTATTATTCATAATCGCTAAATGCTTAGGCACGAACATTGAGTGTTGACTTTAGTTTACCTCTGCGAATGCAGTCAAAGCTCTGCGAACGCAGAGTACTTAAACGACCAACATCAGGGTAGTTCTGGAATTTCAGCACTTCAGTCCCAAAAAGTATATACATGCACTTCCAACCTTAGTTATTCATTCAATTATGATGAGACATACTTGGAAATAGTGTTCATATGATTTTAGAGAGAAGAAACACACTTTAGTGTAGATTTTGAGTTTTGGGTAAGGATTTAGAGCATGTTTTCTACAATAGCTTGAGTGGATTGAAGAGTGTGAGCTTCCATTGTAAAATCTTTCACTCACTCTTTCTTTTCTTGTTCTTGAATGCATAATTTGCTTATAGGTATTGATGGAATCTCTTACTTTCATGCTTAGTTGATTATTTACATTTAAATCAAGTAGGTTTCTCCCCAAACTGCTTTGATTGGATTTAATTGATTTATGGGTTCATGATTACCTTCATATTTAACTTATGATTTGAGGTTGCGAGCTTGAATCTAATTTAGATCTTCAATTATTGCATGACAATCTGTAATTGAAGTGGAGGGTTATGTGATGGTTATGCGTTTATGTGTTGAGTGCCTTAAAACAAACTCAATGACTAAGTTTTAGGATTTTCGCTCATGAGTTGCGCAAGCCAGGCGTGTCTTTGAGTGATTCGCATATAGAGGGCATAATAGGCTCTTGCGAAACATCATTACTGTCATAATTGAGGTAATGGTTACAAGCAACCTAGCTTGCCTATAGAGTTTATTTCATTCTAAGTGTGGTGGATCGATTGGGCTTTGATTGACTCCTGTATTCCCTATCCTTATTACCTTGCTTGAGAAATCCTTATCCCATTTCCCTTATGTTATGACCCAATCCTAGAGCCTAGATGTGACATGGCGAATGGGGAACCTGAAGTAACACCAATCAAGCCTCTTAACTTGTCATTATACATCATTGGTCATGGAAGCATGAAAAGACGTAAAGTAAGAATAAAGGGCAAAGGGGCTAAGGGATAGCTTGCTAAAACATCAAGATCAAGAGACAAGGAGTCATAGTTCATATCATAGATACATGACTTGTCCAACAAATACCTCTAAATACATAGATAGAGCAGGGCCCAAGACAAAGTAACTGGGCTCACCCTCATTGACAAAATAGAACATAAAATAGAATGTCCCAATACAAAGCAATAGAAATATAGACTAAGGTCCCCGAAATGGAGGACTCACAAACTAGCTTAAAATAGCGCCAACTAGCCACATAGAGGAGGCAGATGATCAACTTGGGCTCCGATTCTTACATGGTGATATCGTGTAGGCAAGAGTATGCGCTAGTACGTTTGAATGTACTAAGTATGTGGGATGCAATGTAACAAGAGATAAGCTTCATAACAACATGCATAACCATGGACAATAGGCATAATATAGCAATATGACATGTATGATCAATGTATAAGTAAAACATACTTAAGTAACCCATGCTCATATATGATATCATGAGCAATAGGCATAATATAGCAATATGACATGTATGATCAATGTATAAGTAAAACATACTTAAGTAACCCATGCTCATATATGATATCATATGTGTACATGAGACCAAGCTAAATTTCCAAAGTACGAACCCTTTGGTAGGTTTTTGATGTTGCTACCCCATTACTTAGGTGGATGACTACTAACCCTCATCTAGGTTGATGATAATGCCGCCCCATCACCATGGTGGAGAAGTACAAACCCTTCCCCAGGTTGATGGGTAGAAACCCCATCTAGGTTAGTGATGATGCGGCCCCATCACCAGGTGGAGAAGTACAAACCCTTCACTAGGTTATTCGGGTGCTCAAACCCCCCAAATTGGGCATGGTCGATTCTACACTTTATATAAGATTCACCATATGCTCTAGTGCAACACTTAATATAGGAATCATCATATACATAATCTTATTTCATCATCATTACATCATTCATATCATATCCCATGCTTTGGATCTTCATTTCCTCAAGAAACCATAATCAAAAATTTTATCAAACACCTTGAGGGTGTGTAGTGGGGGTAAAAAACCTTGCAATTTGGGGATGAAATCATGCAAGAAAAGCTATAGTAAAACCATCAATCAACACCTTACAACACCCCCAAGATATTCACATCAAAGCCCCTCATCAAATCCAACCTCAGATCCAAGATTTAGAGCTCAAAACATTCTAAAACAACCATACTTTCATGAACTAAAATCACTGTGCAGTAAATTTCTCAATATACAAGACCCACATGTAAAATCAACTTTAAATTATGCAATATTAGAAAAAAGAGGCTTAGAAACCATGGGTGGAAGGACCCAATGGTTCAACACTGCATCCTTAGCTTTGGAGAAGTTCTTGGTGAAGATTGAAATGGAGGCTTGAAGCTGGAAGAAAATCCTTAGTTTTGGATGAGGGTTTTGAGTCTTGAATTTTGGAGTGAAAATATGACTATGTGTTTTTAGGGAGTATTGGGAAATGTTTAGGATGATATAATGGTGAAATTTGGCTAAGTATAGATAAAAACACGTTTGGAAAAACTTGGGCCCAACACTTAGAATATTTTGGATGAACTAAAAAAAACAGTGCCCAATTTCTACAGAGGCACGTCGCTTTCCTCTCTGGACACATTTGGGAACACTTGGATCCAACACTTAGAATATTTTGGACGAACTAAACAAAACAGTGCCAAAATTATACAGAGGCGCGTTGCGGAGGGGACGCGGAAACCTCTTTGGAAATTGATTCTTGAAATTTTTTAATTACTAAATCTTTGCTCTTAAATTGGGGTTAGACCCTTTTCCCCCTAATTTGGACCCAGTGAAAAAGAATCCGAAGTTGAATTTTTGAAATAACAAATGGATTTTGAGATATATGGAAACTAAAATTTCAGGCATTCCAACACACATTTTTGGGCACTTTTTGGGGTTGTTTCAATATACCCCCCTTGTGAATGTTCATCCCCGAATGTAAAAGAGACATATAAGACAAGAGTGATCATGAACAAATTAGCCCCAACAAGAATGCAACATAACATGTAAAACACCATTTTCAAAATCTCAATATAAGTGTAAAATCATTATAAGTTTACCAACTTAAACATGAATGCATGAGAATGACATAGGGGTTGAAATGTAATACTTGAAGTCAGATATGGGACTTAGGATTAGTACCTTAGGCTTGAGTGGAGTGAAAAATATAAGGATACCGCTTTTGTATGTCCGCTTCGGCCTCCCATGTAGCACTTTCAACTTGTTGGTTCCTCCAAAGGACCTTAACGGATGCCACCTCTTTGTTCCTCAATCTCTTCACTTGCCTATCCAAGATCTAAACTAGAACTTCCTCATAAGTGAAGTTATCCTCAACAATACCCACAACATCAAGAGGCACAATGGCATTAGGATCACCAACACATTTTCTCAACACAGAAACATAGAACATCGGATGGATCAAATTCATTTCACTAGGCAACTTCAACTCATAAGCTACCTTGCCAACCCTCTTTATCAACTCATAAGGACCAAAATACCTTGAGACTCAACTTCCTTTTTTTACCAAAATGGACCACACCTTTCAGTGTAGAAACTTTCAAATAGACCTAATCACCCACTTGGAATTCTAGGTCTCTTCTTCTTACATCGGCATAGGATTTTTGACTACTTTGGGCTATACTAAATCTTTCCCTACTTATATTAACCTTCTCAAGAGACTCCATAACTAGATCCAGCCCCAATAAAAACCACCTTTCCAAACTCAAACCAACCCACCGGTGATCTACAACGTCTCCCATAAAGAGCCTTAAATGGAGCCATACCGATGCTATAGTGATAGCTATTGTTGTAGGCAAACTCAATCAATGAAAAATGGTAATCCCAACTACCTTTAAGCTCCAAGACATAAGCCCTAAGCATATTTTCACCTAGTGGCGAGGTACTACACCCCGTTGTAAGCAAACTCAGTCAATGGAAGATGGTCATCCTAACTACCTTTAAGCTCCAAAACACAAGCCCTAAGCATTGTAACCTCACCAACTCATAGATGTACAACCTTGTATACTCTTCAGCCCCATATGTAGTTTTGACCGATAGCAAAATGAGCCAATTTCATTATCCTATCAACCACCACCCATATGGAATCAAAACCTTTTCTAGTCTTGGGCAACCGAACCAAAAAATCCATATTAATCACCTCCCACTTCCAAGTGAGAATATGTCTTGGGTTAGGCCACCCAGCCTTTGATGTTCGGCTTTGACTGGTTGACAACTATGGCAACCAGAAACAAATTTGGCAATGTCCCTCTTCATGCCTCCCCACCAATACACATCCATCAAGTCTCTAAACATTTTGGTAGAACCAGGGTGAATAGAATAAGTAGAAATATGGGCCTCATCAAGGATCTTCTCCCCCAAACCATTGAACATTTTGGTAGAACCGGAGTGGATAGATAAGAAGAATTATGGGCCTCATCAAGAATTCTCTCCCTCAAACCATCAACACGTGGCACACAACCTACCTTAGCATCTAAGGGCCCTATATCCCCCTTAGGAGAAAACCTCTATTTTGCCCTTTTTCACCAAGGCCTTCTATTCAAGCAAGGAGGAGTCTAGATCTTTTTTTGCTGTCACCTCATTAACCAAAAAAGATTTAGAATCATCAACCATAACAACACCATTACCCACATCTTCCAACCTAACCCCTAATCTAGCCAATCTATGCACCTCCCTAGCCATCACTCTATCACCACCATCAACATGAGCTAGGCTACCCATAGACACTCGACTCAAAGCATCTGCCACAACATTTGCCGTACCCAGATGGTAATGCACACTCATGTCATAGTCCTTAAGGAGTTCTAGCCACCTTCTTTGTCTCAAGTTGAGATATTTTTGTGTGAAGACATATTGGAGAACTCTTATGTTCGGTGAAGACATCAACATGTACCCCATACAAATAATGATGCCAAATCTTGAATGCAAACACCATGGCAACCAATTCAAGATCATGGGTAGGATAGTTCTTTTCATGCACTTTGAATTGCCTAGAAGCATAGGCTATGACCTTACCATTTTGCATTAGCACACAACTCAAACCAACTCTAGATACATCACAATACATAACAAAACCCTCAAGCCCACCCGATAGTGACAATCTAGGAGCGGACACAAGTCTATCTTTCAATGTTTGAAAGAAAAACCCTCAAACCCATCTGGTAGTGACAATATAGGAGTGGACACAAGTCTATCTTTCAATGTTTGGAAGCTATTTTCACATTCATTGATCAGACAAGAGTGAATACATAAAAAAACCCTCAAACCCATCTGGTAGTGACAATATAGGAGTGGACACAAGTCTATCTTTCAATGTTTGGAAGCTATTTTCACATTCATTGATCCACACAAACTTAACCTTCTTTTGAGTCAATTATGTCATAGGGGAAGTAATGGAGGAAAACCCATTCACAAACCTTCTATAGTAACCAGCAAGGCCCAAGAAACTCCTAATATCCAACGGGGTCAATGGTCTTGGCCAATTTCTAATCATATTGGTCTTTTTAGGATACACTTTAATGCTATCCCCCGACACCACATGACCTAAGAATACAACCTACTTCAACCAAAACTCACACTTTTCATATTTAGCGTACAATCTTTCCTCTCTCAATCTTTGCAACACAACCCTCAAATGACCCATATGCTCCTCCCTACTATGTGAATAGATCAAACCATCATCAATGAAGACCACAACAAAGGAATAAAGGTAGGGTTTGAAGACCCTATTCATTAGGTCCATGAAGATGGATGGTGCATTAGTCAACCCAAAGGACATCACCACAAATTCAAAATACCCATATCTAATCCGGAAGGCCGTCTTAGGAATATCACACTCCCTCACCCTCATTGATGGTACCCGGATCAAAGATCAATCTTAGAGAAAAAGCTAGCCCCTTGCCATTAGTCAAACAAGTCATCAATTTTTGGAAGAGCATATCTATTCTTTATAGTGACCCTATTGAGTTGCCGGGTAGTCAATACACATTCTAAGTGACCAATCTTTCTTCTTTACAAACAACACCGGTGCACCCCAAAGAGATTGACCAGGTCTAATAAATCCCTTTTCTAACAAATCTTTCAATTGTTCCTTTATTCCTATGCACCCTAAGGTGATTATCTAGGTCTACTAAATCCCTTTTCCAACAAATCTTTCAATTGCTCGTTTAACTCCTTCAACTCTGCCAGGGCCATACGGTAAGGGGGAATAGAGATAGGTTAAGTTTTGGGAAGGAGATCTATCCCAAGATCTATCTCCCTTCTAGGAGGGACACCGGGAAGTTCATTTAGAAAGACATCAAGAAACTCACTTACAACTAGAATCTACTTAATGGAAGGGACTTTGGACTCCACATCTTTAACTCTCACAAAATGATACAAACATCCCTTGGAAATTAACCTATGGGCTTTAATGCATGAGGTGAACCTACCCCTCACTACCACATCATGACTTTCCCACTCAAGGATGAGTTCATTTGGAAATTGAAACTTGACCCTACGGGTTCTACAATCAATAGAAGCATAGAGATGTACAACCTTGTATACTCTTCAGCCCCATATGTAGTTTTGACCGATAGCAAAATGAGCCAATTTCATTATCCTATCAACCACCACCCCAAACCCCCCAAATAATAACATCAAAATCAACCATATCTAATTTAACAAGATCACAAGGTAAGATTTTATGCAAGATGCAAATTGAACAATATCTATACATCCTCCTAGCAACAATAGATGCAACTATAGGAGTAGATACCTCATATGACTCATGCAACAACTTTGAATCAACATGGAACTTTCTAGCAACAAAGGAAAGGGTGGCACCTGGATAAATCAAAGCATATACATCAAGATCAAAGATTTTCAACATACCGATAACAATATTGGGGACCTCACAAACCCCTTACCTCCCATGTAGAGCATAGAATTGATTGTGCCTTAGGGCACCACCTTGAGGACCACCTCTACCCAATGGGACCGCATTAGTACCCCTGATCTTGCCATGGCTTTTTGGACAATCTACTTTCTTGTGACCAAGCTCCCGCACCTCTACCCAATGGAATCATATTGCACCCTGGCCCTTGCCATAGTTTCTTGGACAATCCATCCTTTTGTGACCAAGCTCCCCACAATCAAAGCATGCATTAGAACCCTTCAAACATGGCCTCTATGATTCTTTCCACGTGTAGGACACACATCAATGGTAGCCATACTACCAACACCTTAAGGCCTAGGGAATTCATTGGCAAACCCGCTATTAGTAGCATGAGAAGGCCCTTGGCCTTGAGGGAATCGGCCACCCCAATGGAACTTACCCTCAAGACAGGCTCTCTTAGCCTCATGGCCCCTCGTCTTTCTCAACTTTTCCTCTTCCATTTGCTCAGTATATGTCATCAACCAAGATAAGTCCATGTCACCAATGAGCAAGGTAAACCGACATTCTTCACTTACCAAGTTGGAGACCCCTATCACAAAGTTATTCATCCTTGATCTAGGATCAACCACCAAGTGAGGAGCATACTTTGAAAGTTGATTAAATTTGAGAGCATACTCCCTCACACTCATAGCACCTTATTTCAAGTTCATAAACTCTACCAACTTTGCTTCCCAAAGCACAAGAGGGAAAAACCAATTCAGGAAAGCCAATTTGAGTTCTTCCTAAAGCACTACATAACTGTTTCCCTTCTCACTCTTTCATTGATCATACCAAATTTGGCTACCCCCTTGAGTTGGTATGATACTAACTCCACCTTTTTATTTGGCCCAACACCTATGATATTCAAGATTTTGTAGACCTCATCAATGAACTCTTGTGGATCTTCATCTACCTTTGACCCATAGAACACCAGAGGATNNNNGGCCCAACACCTATGATATTCAAGATTTTGTAGACCTCATCAATGAACTCTTGTGGATCTTCATCCACCTTTGACCCATGGAAAACTGGAGGATTCATTCTTATAAAGTCTCTTACCCTGGCTCCCGGGGTAGTAGCATGAGGGGCTTGGGCCCCTTGTTGGACTTGGTTGGCTACCACTTCTGCAAGCATAGTAAGAGCATCCCAGAGCTCACTATTAATAGGTTGCTCCTCGGGAGTTTAGGTCCATATTCCTCTAGTGTTTGGCATGATCTAGCATAGCAAAGAACAATTGTTAAGGGGGAAAAGCTCACCATAACTCTATAGCATGACTTAGAACATGAAGAAGGGAAATATTTCTTAAAACGCCTCATAGCCTCCTATTCATAGTCATGGCGTGCTTCACAACCATGAATAGGACTCTAATCAATGTGGTGTGTTAGATTCCGAGGATCTATCAACCTAGTGGTCTGATATAAAGTTTATCACGACCTAAGCCTAGGGCCTAGATGTGACACAATGAATGGAGAACCCAAAGGAAAATAGGGAACCCGAAGGAACCCTAATCAAGCCTCTTAACTTGTCATTACACATCATTGGTCGCTGAAGCATAAAAAGATGTAAAGTAAGAATAAGGGGCTAAGGGATAGCTTGCAAAACATCAACATCAAGAGACAAGGAGTCATAGTTTATATCTTAGATACAGAGTAGTCCAACAAACAACTCTAAATACATAGATAGAGTGAGGGCCAAGTCAAAGTAACTGGGATCACCCTTATTATCAAAATAGAACATAAAATAGAATGTCTCAATAAAAAGCAATAGAAACATAGACTAAGGTCCCCAAAATGGAGGACTTACCAACTAGCTTGAAATAGCACCAATTAGCCACGTGGAGGAGGAGGATGATCAATTTGGGCTCCGGTTCCTACATGGTGATATCATGTAGGCAAGAGTATGCGTTAATACGTTTGAATGTACTAAGTATATGGGATAAAATCCAACAAGAGATAAGCTTCATAATCAATATGCATAACAATGGACAATAGGCATGATATAGCAATATGACATGTATGATCAATGCATAAGTAAAACATACTTAAGTAACCCATGCTCACATAAGATATCATATGTGTATAAGAGACCAAGCTAAATTTCCAAAGTATGAACCCTTTGGTAGGTTAGTGATGTTGCCACCCCATCATTAGGTGGATAAGTACTAACCTTAGTCTAGGTTTGTGATAATCCCGCTCCATCACCATGATGGAGAAGTACAAACCCTTCCCTAGGTTGATGGGTACAAACCTCCATCTAGGTTAGTACCCTACGGGTTCTACAATCAATAGAAGCATAGTATGCATGCAACTAATCCATCCAAATAATAACATCTCCATCTAGGTTAGTGATGATACAGCCCCATCACCAGGTGGAGAAGTATAAACCCTTCACTAGGTTACCCGGGTGCTCAAACCCCCTAAATTGGGCATGGTCGATTCTACACTTTATATAGGATTCATCATATGCTCTAATTGACCAAGCTCCCCACAATCAAAGCATGCATTAGAACCCATTGGGCATGGTCGATTCTACACTTTATATAGGATTCATCATATGCTCTAATGCAACACTTAATATAGGAATAATCTTATACATAAGCTTATTTCATCATCATTACATCATTCATATCATATCCCATACTTTGGACCTTTATTTCCTCAAGATAACTAGACATTTTATCAAACACGATAGGGGTGTGTAGTGGGGTTTAAAGACCATGCAGTTTAGGGATGAAATCATGCAAGAAAATCTATAGTAAAACCATCAATCAACACCGCACAAAAACCCAAGACATTTACATCAAAACCCCTCATCAAATCCAACCTTAGATCTAAGATTTAGAGCACAAAACATGCTAAAACAACCATACTTTCATGAACTAAAATCACTGTGCAGTAAGTTTCTCAATATACAAGACCCACATGTAAAATTA
>DF357356.1:273774-286768 GCA_000787875.1 Solanum virginianum | reverse complement strand
CAAAAGGAGGCTTAGGCACCATGGGTGGAAGGACCCAATGGTTCAATACCATATACCTTAGCTTAGGATGAACTTGATGAAGATTGGAGATGGAGACTTAAAACTTGAAGAAAAACCTTGAAAGAGAACCTTACCTTAGGATAAGGGTTTGGAACTTGAGTCAGTTCTTAGTGAAGATTTAAAATAGAGGCGTGAAGCTTGAAGAAAATATTTAGTTCCGAATGAGGGTTTTATGTCTTGAATTTTGGAGTGAAAATACGACTGTGTTTTTGGGGAGTATTGGGAAATGTTTAGGATGATATAAGGGTGAAATTTGGCTAAGTATAGATAAAAACATGTTTAGGAACACTTGGGCCCAACACTTAGAATATTTTGGATGAACTAAAAAAAACAGTGCCAAAATTATACAAAGGCGTGTCGCAGAAACCTCTCTGGAAATTATTTCTTAAAATTTCGTAATTGCTAAATCTTTTCTCTTAAATCGGGGTTAGACCTTTCTCCCTCTAATTTGGACCCTATGAATAAGAATCCAAAGTCGAATTTTCAAAATAACAAACGGATTTTGAGATATATGGAAATTAAAATTTTGGGCATTCCGAGGCACATTTTAGGCACTTTTTGGGGTCGTTTCAGCTTACAAGTAGTTGTTAGTTTAGTTCTCCACCCAATTAGTTAGAACTTGCTCAGTATTCACTTTGAGTCAAAACTAGTAGCTTTTTGTCCTTGCTTGATTCAATCACCACCACATTGTTCCTCAACTTTTTTATTGGGTTAATATGCTGATAATGATCATCCCTGCATCCTTCGAATAGTGGGTTTGAGTGATGTAAAAATTGTGAGTTTAAACTATTTTGAGTAATTATAGCCTCATAATCAGCCAATAGTTGACATTGGTCAACATTCTTGGTAAAAATGCCTCACTGAAAATTTTAACAGCATAGTTAGCTCTATAACATCGAGTTTGGTCTAGAATGACCTTTCATTCGATTCTTGATGTTTTTGGGTGCATTTTGACCCCCTTTGTAGATTTTGATATTAGGAAATGGGACCCATACATGATCGTAATGTCCAGTGACAAGAATTTCGACTACATTGTTGAGTCTGAAATGCCATATTCAATCAAATTTTATATGATTTGTATTTTCTAACTCCGAATAAGGCCAAAGCATTAAAATTAAGTTGAATAGTTGTTAAAGTCTAAGCCACCGTATCGACATGGCCAAATGATAGGCCGCCACATGGCAGGTGATGAAAAATAGAAAAATAAAGAAAAACGTTATATATTCTAGCAAATTTTCCAGAAATTCATAAATTCAAGTGGAACAACTTTGGAAAACCATATTTCATATGATTTTGACCCGATTTCAGTGATTCAAAAGGCTACATTGTGTATTTTTCCATGAGGAATATCATGGAAATATTGGAAATCACTTTCAGCATGCCATTTGAGGTAAAATTCACTATTTATTTGTTGTATATTGAAGAGATTTTTGAAAATTTTACATGCTATTTGTTATCCATTTTGAGTTAGATTGTAGTTTATTTTAGGGCTATTCTATGTGTTTTTGGGAGACGCACATTGTGGTAATGCCAAAATTGACTGATCAAGCTCCTTTTGGTGCAAAAAATGTTATTTTTACTGCTATTTATGTTAGTTCATTTTTTAAAAAAATTTGGAATGCGATAACTTAGTCATTTTGAAGAATTTTTTAGTGAAATTTTAGACAAAATTGAAGAGTTTTTCTATTCGCACACAGTGGTATTAATGAATATTTGTGAAATTGCTTGATTTGAGAGAAAATTGGGGGCAAATTGGCTACCATAATAGCTTTTATCGAAAAGAAACTTATTTTAATCTTTGACTGTTTAGTATTTTTTCGGGCCTCTGTTTGAGTTGTAATTTGAAATATCAGTTCAGGTAGTCATGAGATTTATTTTAAAAGGTTGGTTTTGAATTTTAGACGTAGGGCTCACTTTTTTCAATGAGGTCCAGAATTAACTTATTTTTTGTATTATTGAGAAATTAATTTCAAAATGATTGGATTGACGTCATGAGACTTATTTTAATAGTTTGATAGAATTTCAAGATCGCTAAGAGGAGTATATCCCCTGTGAATTAAATAGAAATGCTTGTGATCGACATCCAAGTAGTCTAGGTCTTCCTTTCTTGTTAGACCAAGTTAAAATATATAAATGTCATCTGGATGGCCTAGATAATTGTTGGACTCGCTGGATTGAAGGCCATATTTGTTATAGTTGATCTGTTAAGGACCATAATTATTAAAATTGATCTATTAAGCGGTATTTTTATGGTCAAACTGGTAGATGCTATAATTGCTCGCTCTTGGCCTATTAAGGTTGTATTTGTCAAGTTTAAGCTGTTGACTTGTTATGAGGTGTATATCATTTTTTTTGTTGTAATTCTGATTATCGGGTAATTCTTGGTCCTTAGCCAAGGGTTAGGTTAGTGATGTCTTACACCTGCACTATTTAGATCCAGTTATATGTTATGCACTCACTCAGTGTGACTTGAGAGGTATAGATCCTTGTACAATAACATCGTAGACTTAGAACTGATAGAGTAAAGACTCAAGGAAGACTGTGATGAGGCAAGGCTCTGCTAAACATCATTGTAAAGGCAAAGTCATGGTACATTTGTGGCTAGAGTCCACACTGTGCACTATCGTTTGAGACATTCATGGGTAGAGTCTAATCGAAGACCTTGTCAGAAAACATGGCTAGTTGACTATATCTCAATCTAAAGGCCAGGTTGGGATCATGATCTGGGATGGAGTGCCAACTTGTCTAGGGCTAGAGTCTCAATGCGATCTAAGGTTCCTGGCCGAGTAAAGATACTTCACCAGTACCAAGGTCACTTATGCATAGTTCATTTGGGAATTTTCTTATTATGTAACATCGTTAGACTTTGGTACCAATATACCTACCTTATACTAATTTTTTGCTTGGGTATATTATAAGGGCTCAATTGGTGTATAGGCTTAGTTAATAAGGCCTTACACCTACGTACATCACTCTATTGTGTCCAGAATTCAGTTACATCAGTTATTACATATATGCATTACCTGGTTCTTATAGATTTAAGATACTTTGAATCTACATATATGCATTACTTGGTTTTGGTAGAAAACTATTATAGAATTATATTCTGGCTTATTCCTGTTTTATTTACTATTTTTACTCAATCGGCGTATGATGCCTACTCGGTACCATATTTTATGGTACTCACCCTATAATCTGTATCTGCTTCATGATGCAGGTCCTAGTACGGGCTAGCATCATTTATTTTGTTATTTTTGTTGCAACCCTAGGAGACTTGTGGTAAGCATCAGATGATCTTGAATCCTTCTAGTCTCCTTCTGTATCAACGGGCCCATCTTCTAATACTATAGACTAGCCTTGTATTTAGTTTTGGTCCTGTATATACTTGTACATTTTTTTTGGGTTGAAAGTATCTAGTCTATAGTAGCTCTGTACAATTGACTTCTAGGTTCTGAGAAGGTGATTTCTTGGTTATATTTTTGCTATAGCTCTAAATTTGTATATATATTAAGTAGGTTGCCTTGTTTTGATGTCTCTGCCCTCACACCCATTACTAGTCATTCCAAGGTTGGCTTGCCTGTAGGCGGGTTATAGCAGGTGCCATCATGCCCCATAAAGTCAGGTCATGACAGTTGGATTCTAGCATTTCTTATTACTACTACTTGTTCTACTTAGTCGTGCTACAATTCCTACAGGGTATTATTTTGATACTCACATTGAAATTTGCATCTATTTTTGTGATAAAGGTTCGAGCACCAACAACCGCCATTGATATTTAAGCCAGCAGAAGCATGTTTAGGAGGTGAGGGTGAGTATGTGGCTTCTTGATCAATGTCCATCTCTTTCTATATTTTGTGGCTCATCTATTTCTACTTGAAACAAGTTTTTTTGTATGTGTATATTTTTTTTATCTATTATTGAGACATATACTCTTTATTAGTGACTTACAAGTTTTGGATATATATAGTGCTTTGCTTCCAGTATAACTAATATTGTATTAAGTTATTACTTTCGCTTAGTTTCTACCTTTGAAATCCTTTATTTGTTGTTCTGGGTCATGAGTTTAGCTTACCTACTTGCGGTTTATAGTTTATCTCATCATGACTCGAGAAATCAGGTCATGACATTAAGAAGTCATTGTCTATTTAGATTACCTTAGCTCAATTCATTTCATCTTCAACTCTATTCAATAGCTTTTTGCCTTCACTAATAGTATTTTTTCCAAACACTATTCAATTCTTATAGTACTCCTGCCCATTCCTGTCATTTGAAAACAAGCATGGTTAAAAATGGATTGAAATTTGTCTTTTAGGTGAAGTTACACATTCTGTGACATAATGACACTCTTGATGCCTTTCTTGGTTTTGTAAACAATGATGCAGCTAAAAAGATTGAAAGAATTAACTAAACAATGTCTCTCAATATTCTTCTTAAGCATACGAGCACTTTAAATAACAAAGCAGATGCCAAGTTAGCTCCTATGCCACAAGCTATGCTTGGTCCCTCTCCCCCGGCACGTTGGAGATTCCGTAGCATGTCCCTAACCATAAAATTATACATAATTGAAACCTCTAAATTAGCTCAACAAACTAAAATAACTAAATAGAAAACGAAAATAAAATTGATCCTAAAAATAAGCAACTTATTTTTCTAAAGATTACTGTAGTTACTAAAAGTAAATATCAACAATATTAAAGGATCTATGCTAAAAATTTCTAAGCTTTAGAAAATAGGAGGTCCTACATATAGAACTTAATTTTTTCCTAATTTTATTTTACCAATAATAATTATGGTAAAGAGGTCTTTTTTCCTTTCCCTTCACGAGGATATAAGGAGTTATCTTGTATTGGTTAAATTTTAATCAAATTATGATGTTGTTGTGTTCTTCCCTATTTAATTTAACAAGAATAGATAAATTCATTAATTTTTCTCTCTCCTAACCAACTAGGACTTTCCAGATTTGAAAGAACTTGATTTAATTGTCAAGTTGACCTATCTTTCTCTAGCGAGTCTCCGAGAACTTTATCCTATATGTTTTGGATGATAACCGAATCTCAGTTAACACGAAATCTCATTGAATCGTTAGAGAAAAATTTCAACATATCAGATAATCGTCATAGCTCAGGTGATTTCATCACAATCAACGACAATGTGTGTTCTCTGGTGACCTCTCTACGTTCTTCGGATCTCTGATCTCCGGTGACATCTCTGATCACTGGTGACTTATTTTATCTTTATTATCTCCGACAAATTCTTCTTCCTCTCAGGTGACTTATTCTATCTTCGTTATCTCTATAGCACTGATCATATTTTCGGCAGAGTCAAAAATGCACAATGGCAGATTTGGTTGTTTTCATGGAATTGCGGCTTTCCTCTTTAAGATTTGGTTGTTTTTTTAGATTTTCCTAGAGATTTATTTGGTGGCACTAATTTAGTGATGGATTTGAGTTTTCATCCAGATTCCAGCGAGTTCAATATTTTTCGGCAACATTTAACATTCCAGGTGATATCTTCCAAATCTCCTTCTATTTACTATATAAAATTAATTGTGTCCTTTTACTTACTGTTTATTTCTTGCCTTTCTTTTTTAGATTTTGAATTTGGTGGACTTTTCTCTCTCTTCTCAACTTTTTCTCTCTCTTCGTGAGAGTTTAAATGATGACTATCCCGCAGCTACTCCGGTGAGTTCGCCGTCCTTCGTTATTTTCACTAGCTCTTTCTTCTTCTCCAACGATGAGGGGTCTCCACTTTGCTGGATGACTTGTTCTTCGACACAAGAAAAAGATTAAAATCTGAAAGTTGCCCTTTCCCGGCGAACCCATGCTTCCAGCGAACTTTTGTGGCTCATCTATTTCTACTTGAAACAAGTTTTTTTGTATGTGTATATTTTTTTTATCTATTATTGAGACATATACTCTCATGTAGGTTTTCCTTCGAAGGTATGCTATTGGTTTTCTGGCAAAATCATGTTGGTTTTTCCCATTAATCTCCTTTATCAGTGGATTTTGGTCTTCTCCTTTCTGGCATTGTATGTGATTTTCTGATCCTACCATTATAAGAAATTCAGCAGCACTTATGATAAACAATCGTCAGTCAGATTTCGGCGACCCAGGTTTAATCATTCCTCTCCTTTCTTTACTTCTTGATTTTGTGCAGTACCTTTCTGGAATTTTTGTGGGTTGCTATATTTCTTGTTATATCCAAAATTCTTGTTGTGTATTGTTCTTGACTGCACTACTTCCTCTCTCATTTGCACTATCTCATTGTTATTGACTTACTGATATTGTTCTATTATTAATTTCTGCTGTTAGATTTGTACTATTAAGTTTAAACTGTTAAATACTTACTGTGGCCTTGCTGATTTGTGTTGTTACATAGTTCTACTATTTGCACTTTGGGACCTCACTGTTTGGTGCCAAACTGTGAGCTTATTATTTGTTGTATTGTATTTGTTCATAATTGAATTGGGCTTCTAGCGTAGATTTAAGTGTTTTGGTACTATTATATTATGGGGATAATTATTTGTGAGAGTTTGTATCTTGGCTTCATAGTTTATTTAGTAGTTCATAGTTTAGTGGCACTTGGAATTGATGGTGGATTAGGGTTATGTCGTTGGTTGGGGTTAGAGGCAAGGGATAGCGGTAGTAAGAGGGGAAAGGGCATACTTAGGTTAAGAATAGGGTCGTGGAATATAGGATCACTTACAAGGAAGTCCATAGAGTTGGTGAAGAGTCTTAAGAGAAGACAAGTTACTATAGCATGTGTTCAAGAGACTAAATGGGTAGGGACCAAAGCTCGTGATATGGATGAATTTAAGTTATGGTAATCTGGGGGCACCAGGAATAGAAATGGAGTAGGTATACTAGTAGATAAGAACCTTAGGGACTATGTGGTAGAGGTCAGGAGGGTAAATGATAGGATGATATCTATTAGACTAGTTATTGATAAACATATAGTGAATATAGTTAGTGCCTATGCACCGCAAGTGGGCTTGGATGAGGAGGTCAAGAAACTCTTTTGGGAGGAATTGGATGAGCTTGTGAGAGGTATACTATCCACAGAAAAGATCTTCATAGGGGGAGCTTTTAATGAATATATCGGTGTGACTTCTAGTGTTTTTACTGATATACATGGAGGCTTTGGTTTTGGGGAGACGAATGGAGGAGGGACATCACTTTTAGATTTTGCAAAAACATTTGAGTTGGTTATAGCTAACTCATGTTTTTGAAAGAGGGAGAATCACTTGAATACCTTTCATAGCATGGTAGCAAAGACCCAAATTTATTACCTTCTCCCTTGAAAAATTGATAGAAGCCTTTGTAAGAATTGTAAGGTTATCTCGAGTGATAATATTTCTACTCAACATAGGCTTTTAGTGATGGATTTAGAGAATAAATGGGATAGTCAGAAGAAGGCTATCTTTACCAAACCAAGGATTAGATGGGGAGGCTTGACTCCTACCCTTTTCTTGGAAATGGGGTAGAAGTTTAGTAGTTTGGGGGCATGGAGTAGTAGCGAGGTTGCCAACAGTATGGGGAACAATACTGCTGATAGTATTAGAAAAGTAGCTTTTGAGATCCTAGGGGGTATCATGAGGGACCTTTATGGACGTCAAGGTGATTGGTGGTAGAATAGTAAAGTAAAAGGCAAAGTCAATGCGAAGAAGGTAGCCTATATGAAGTGGTTAGAGTGTATAGGTGAAGATGAAAAACAAAGGCTTCAGGATATATATAAGACAATACAATCACGAGCACTAAGATCGTAGTGTTTGAACATTTATATGTTGAGTTAGGAGACAAAGGTGGGGATAAGAGATTGTATAGGCTCGCAAAAGTAAGAGAGAGAAAAGCTCATGGCCTTGACTAAGTGAAGTGCATCACGGATAAGGACGGCGAAGTGTTGGTGGATGAGAATTTCATTAAGAAAATATGGCAAACTTACTTTAACAAACTCCTAAATGAAAAAAGGGATAGAGATATTGAGTTGGGTGATTTGGCACAATCTTATAGCCATTAAGAATTTGGCCATTGTAGGCATTTCAAAGCGGATGAGGTCAGATGTGCTATTAGTAGGATGAGTAGAGGAAGAGTGATAGGACCCGATGAGATTCCGATAGAGTTTTAGAAGAGCACGACCAAGGATGGTTTATAGTAGTTGACTAGGTTGTTCAACGAGAATCTGAGGACAACTAAGATTCCAGATGATTAGAGGAGGAGTACAATGGTTCCATTCTATAAGAATAAGGGTGATATCAAAAATTGCAATAGTTACAAGGGAATCAAGTTTCTAAGCCACACTATGAAAGTTTGGGAGAGAGTGGTAGAAGTGAGGACAAGAAAAAGAGTGTCTATTTTAGAAACTCAATTCAGATTTATGCTTGGACGATCGACCATTGAAGCAACCATCTTATTCAGAGACTAGTGGATAAATATGGGGAAAGAAAGAGGGACCTTCATATGGTATTTATTAATCTTAAGAAAGCCTATGATAGAGTTTTGAGGGATGTCCTATGGAGGTGCGCAGAGGCGAAGGTGTTCCAATGGTGTATATCAGAGCGATGGAGGACATGTATGACTGAGCTAAAACTTGGGTAAGGACAGTGGGATGAGATTCTGAGTATATTTTGGTCGAGATAGGACTTTATCAAGGATCAGTGCTTAGCCCTTTCTTTTTTCTTTAGGGATGGATGAGTTGACACGACCTATTCAAGAGGAGGTCCTTTGGTGTATGCTATTTACAGATTATATCGTACTACTTTATGAGACTCAGGGTAAAGTGAATGATAGGTTGGAGGTTTGGAGATATATTTTAGAATCCAAAGGGATCAAATTGAGCAGGACTTAACTAAATATTTAGAGTGCAAATTCAATGTTGTAAGGGATGAAATAGACAATGAAGTAAAGCTTGACACTCAATCTATTCCTAAGAGAGAAAGCTTTAAGTAACTTGGGTCCATCATCTAGGGTAGTGGTGATATCAATAATAATGTCACACATCGTATAAGGGCAACATGGATGAAGTGGAGACTTGACTCTAGATTATTGCATGGTAAAATGATACCACTTAAGCTTAAAGGTAAGTTTTACAGAATGGTGGTTAGGTCATCGTTGCAATATGGCATGAAATGTTGGTCAGTTAAAAACTCACATATCCATAAGGTGCAAGTTCTAGAGATTAAGATGATGAGATGGATGAGTAGACATACCAGAAGTGATAAGATGATGAATGAGACCATTTGGGAGAAGTTATAGATGGCCTCTGTGGCAGATAAGATAAAAGAAATGAGATTGTGATCGTTTGGACATGTTCAAAGGAGAAGTGTCAACACTCTTGTTAAGAGGTATGAGAGGTTAGATTTAGGAGCTATGCGGAGAGATAGAGATAGACCAAAAATGTATTGGGGAGAGGTGATTAGAAAGGATATGGCACAACTCTATACCACCGTGGATATGACCTTAGATAGAAATGAGTGGAGGTCGAGCATTAGGGTAGAAGGTTAATAGGTATGTAGGGATAGGAGGATGTCTAGCCCTGGGGTATATTAGGTTAGTTTGTTTAGTCGTGTATGCATGTCTTTATATCTTACTTGATTATTGTATGTCTGATATTTGTTTCCATTATTGTATTTATATATTATCATTTGCTTTATGTTTTAGCCATTTCTCTTTCATATCTAGTATCTCCTACTTGTTGGGCCTGAAACTTTGACCTGAGGGTCTTTCAGAAATAGGCTCTCTATCTCTATGAGGTAATGGTAAGGTCTGCATATATTTTGCCCTCTGCAGACCCACTTATGGGATTTCACTGGGTATTTTGTTGTTGTTGTTGTTGTATTTATTGGCTTTTACATATTGTGTTATGATTTTTTTCTTGTTGTGTTACCTTTTCTCATATATTTTTAGATTGACAATATATTACTACATTTACTATTTATTATTATATTTTTTTTGTTATTAAATTTTGTGAGCTTACATATTATATTGGATTGCCTGTTAACACATAGTTCTATAGTTTCTATCTCGTTTATTCATTTACATGATTTTTGTATTTGGTTGTTGGATTAGTATAAAGTATACTTTATATTTTACTATTGTGTATAGTTGAATTATGGTTTTATAGAAGGTTATGACTTCTTGATATTCGGTAGTTTAGAGAGTTATTAGTTCTTAGTTTAGTGGGTTAGGATCTGATTGTGGATTAAGGTCATGTCACCGGTTTGGGGTCGGACACTAGGGGTAACAAAAGTAAGAGGGGAATAACATTACTTAAGTGAAGAGTAGGGATGTGATACTTTGAATCACTTACAGGGAAATCCATAGAGCTAGTGAAGAGTCTTAAAGGAGACAAATTAATATAACGTGCGTTCAGGAGACTAGAGGGGTATGTACTAAAGCTGAGGACGTATATAGGTTTAAATTATGGTACTCAGGTGGTTCTAAGGATAGAAATGGAGTAGTTATACTACTAGATAAAGACCTTAGAGAGTATGTGGTTGAGGTAAGGAGGATTAATGATATGATGATGTCTATTAAACTTGTGCTCGGTAGGCATGTAGTGAGTGTAGTTAATGCCTATGCGCCTCAAGTGAGTTTGGATGAGGAAATCAAGAAGCTCTTTTGGGAAGAGTTGGATGAGGTTGTGAGAAATATACTAGATACAACAAAAAACTTCATTAGAGGAGATTTTAATGGACATATCGATGCAACTTCTTGCGGGTTTGATGATGTACATGGGGGCATTAGTTTTGGGGAGAGGAATAGAGGTAGATGTCTCTCTTAGATTTTTCCAAAGCTTTTGAGTTGGTTATTGCTAACTTATGTTTCCCGAAGAGGGAAAACCACTTGGTTACCTTTCTTAGTACTGTAGCTAAGACTTAGATTGATTATTTACTCCTCCGAAAGGGCGATAGAAGCCTTTATAAGAATTGCAAGGTTATTCGAGTGTAAATATTTCCACCCAACATAGGCTTCTAGTGATGGATTTTGAGATTAAGAGGGGAAAAAAAGAAGGTTATCTATGCCCAACCAAGGATTAGATGGGAAGTGCTAACTCCTGCCTTTTCTCAGAAAAAGGGAGATAAGTTGAGTAGTTTAAGTGCTTGGAGTAGAAGCAGAGATGTGAACACCATGTGGGACAGGATCAAGTGAAGTGCATCAATGATGAGGCAGGTGAGGTATTGGTGGATGAGACTTCTATTAAGCTAAGGTGGCAAGCTTACTTTCATAAACTCTTAAATGAGATAAGACATAGAGTTATTGAGCTAGGTGAGTTAGCACACTCCAACAGTCATTGAAAATTTGGTTATTGCAGGGGTTTCAGAGCTGAGAAGGGTAGACATGCTATAAGTAAGCCTATGACAAAGTTTTGAGGGATGTCCTATTGAGATGTCTAGAGGCGAAATGTGTTCCAATGGCATATATTAGGGTGATAAAGGACATGTATGAAGGAGCCAAAACTCTGGTAAGAATGGTAGGGGGAGACTCAGAGTATTTTCCTATTGAGATGGGACTTTATCAAGGATCTATCTTGAGCCCTTTTCTTTTTGCCTTACTAATAGATGAGCTGACACAAACTATTCAGGAAGAGGTTCCATAGTGTATGCTTTTTGCAGATAACATAGTATCGATTGATGAAACTCGGGCTAACGTTAATGATAGTTTAGAGGTTTGGAGAATACTTTGGAATCCAAAGGGTTCAAACTAAACAGGACTAAAGCAGGATACTTGGAGTACAAATTCAGTATCACTAAGGATGAAACAGAGATTGAAGTGATGCTTGCCACTCAATCTATTTCTAAGAGAGAAAATTTTAAATATCTTGGGTCCATCCACCAGAGTAGTGGTGATATTGACAATGATGTTACATATCGTCTAGGGGCAGCATGGATGAAATAGAGGCTTGCCTCTGGACTATTGTGTGATAAGAAGATACCACCTAAACTTAAAAGGTAAGTTTTACTGAATGATGGTTAGACCATCTTTGTTATATGGGTTAGAGTGTTGGTCAATCAAAAATGCACTTGTTCAGAAGATGCAATTCACGGAGATAAGGATGTTGAGATAGATGTATGGACATACCAGAAGTGATAAGATTAGGAATGAGATCATTCGGGAGAAGTTAGAGGTGACCTCTGTGGCTGACAAAATAAGGAATATGAGACTGCGATGGTTTGATCATGTACAAATAAGAAGTACGGAAGCTCCTGTCAGGAGGTGTGCGAGGTTGGAGTTAGGAGTTACTTGTAGTGGTAGAGGTAGACAGAGAAGTATTAGGGGGAGGTGATTAGACAAGATATGAAGAAACTTTATCTCATCGAGGACATGACCTTAGATAGGAAGGAATGGAGGTTGCATATTAGGGTAGAAGGACGATAGGCTAGTAGGGGTAGGTTGATGTGTGGTCATGTGATTATAGTATGTTAGTAGGATTAGTCATGTCTTTGTATCCTGTGGGGTCATTATCCATCTTATATTTGTTACTTTTAGCGTATTTACATATTATCATTTGCTTTTCATGGTTAAATATTTTTCTATTTCCCTTTATTTTCCTATTCCAGTATCTTTTGCTTATGTGGCTTGATTTTTGAGACGAGGGTTTATCAAAAACAACCTCTCTACCTCTATGAGGTAGTGGTAAGGTCTGCGTACATTTTTACCCCCCAGACCTTACTTGTGGGACTCTACTGGGTATGTTGTTGTTTTGTACCAAAATACCATTTAGTCTTATAGCCATTAATATGTCACATGGTTGGAATTAAAAGAGTTCCAAATTAGAAACTTTTTTTGAATTTGACTGAAAAGGAAATTAAGATAAGCAAAATAAAATAGATGGAGAAATTAAGGTTCTGTCCTAATTTCAAATAAATTATTTTAATCACTTATATTAATATATATTTAATATTTTCCCTATTCTGCCATTTATCTTCATTGCATAA
>DF357356.1:237001-273691 GCA_000787875.1 Solanum virginianum | reverse complement strand
CATCGATTTCTCCATTTGAAATTTTATTTTTGACAACTAAATAGTAGCAATAAATTATATCAGTTAATATTAAGCATCAATCCTTTAATCATTCATTTTCTTTGCATAGTAAAGATTTCTTCATTGCCTTCAGCTTTCTCTCCGTCTCTCCAACTCATCGGACTACTAGTCTCTTCTCGTTTGGGGTTTCTCTAATCTCTCCATCCTCTCCTGGTTAGGATTTCAACTGTTGATTTTATTTGTATTTTTCAGCGACCTTCAAAGTTTTTTGGTGACATTTAGTTTCAGTTTTCAGTCAGATTATTTCACGATACGAACAATATTCAGGTGATATCTTCCATTTTCCTCAGTTTATATATATTTCTTGATTCCTTCTTGTTCAATCTTTTTGCCATTTCTTGTTACCTTGTTCAATTTTTACATATTTCTTGCCTATTACATATTTCCCGCAATATTTCTTGCAATAATTCTCTTTCTTACAATATTTCTTGCAATATTTCTTACTTCTTGCTTACATATTTTTTAATATATTTTATCTCTTGTTATATTTTTTGCTAGTTACATATTGTGGTTGTTTCTCATGCTCTTTACATCTTGGTGTTGTGGGTTGTTGCAAGTATTTTATATGATTATTATTTTTTGTCTTGCTTTTTGTATTCTATAGGATCATAGGATTGATTAGTTGATTATTATAAACTATAGTTTAGATTTATTATTCTGTCTTGTTGGGTTGTTGTCTTTGTGAGATTGTTTATTCTTTATCCTTTATAGTTTATTGTATTAGTAATTCTTAGTATAGTTTAGTGGCATTGAGGTTTGATGGTTGATTAGGATTATGTCGTTGGTTGGGGTTGGGGTCGGGGGCTAGAGGTAGTAGTGGTAAGAGGGGAATAGGCTTACTGAGGTTGAGAGTAGGGGCGTGAAAGATAGGATCTTATAGGGAAGTCCATAGAGCTAGTGATGAGTCATAAGAGGAGACAAATTAATATAGCATGTGTTCAAGTGACCAGATGGGTAAGTACCAAAGCTCGAGACGTGGGACAGGTTTAAATTATGGTACTCGGGTGGCACTAGGGATAGAGAAGGAGTTGATATCCTAGTAGATGAGGACCTTAGGGAGTATTTGATTGAGTTCAGGAGGATTAATGATAGGATGATGTCTATTAAACTTGTGGTCGGTAGTTAAATTGTGAATATTGTTAGTGCCTATGCACCTAAAGTGGGCCTGGATGAAGAAGTCCAAAAACACTTTTGGGAAGATTTAGATGAGGTCATGAGAGGTATATCATACACAAAGCATCTTAATTGGGGGAGATTGTAATGGACATATTGGTGCTACTTCTAGTGGTTTTGACGATGTCCATGGAGGCTTTGGTTTTGGGGAGAGGAATGGAGGTAGGACGTCTTTCTTGGACTTTGTTAAAGCCTTTGAGTTCGTTATTGCTAACTCACGTTTTTTGAAAAGAGAAACTCACTTGGTTATCTTTTGTAATATGGTAGCTAAGACCCAAATAGATTACTTATTCCTCCAGAAGGGTGATAGCCTTTGTAAGAACTCAATCACCTTGTTGAGGGGGGTGACATGCCCCAATCATCTTGTTGAGGGGGGTGACATGCCTTAATCACCTTACAAGAGGGTGATATGCCTTGGGTTCCAAGTAGAAGTTCGCTTGTCTATGATGGTTAAGGACTCTTTCCTACATATGTAGTATGTTCTATATAAGCATATGATTTACAAGCATGTTTCACTTTAAGCATTGCTAATGCATGCCATATTGTTAATATACTTATCCATTAGTTTATACTTATGCATTTTGACTATGTTGACTATGTCTTGTTGCATTGCATCCTACATACTTAGTATATTTAAACGTACTAATGCATACTCTATGCCTACATGATATTACCATGTAGGAACCAGAGCTCCTCACGATTATCCTCCATGTGGCTAGATTTGGCATCTTGAGGATAAGTTTTGGTGAGTCCTCAAGTTCAGGGACACTAGCTATGCTATTCTTGCTTATGTTATTTGTTTATGTTGAACTTTGGTACAATGAGGGTGAGCCTAGAAAGTGTCTTGACCCCTGCCCAATCTATACTAGAGGTGTTGTTGGACAAGTGATGTAATTAAGCTATGATCTTGACTCTTCTATGTTTTATGCTATTAAAGACTTCCCTTTGTCCTGTTTTCCCTTATTTATGTCTCTACTTGCAGTTTTATGCTTCCGCGACCAAGGATGTGTAATTGATATGCTAAGAGGCTTGTTTGGAGTTCCTTCGAGATCCCCATTCATCGTGTCACGTCTACGCCCTAGGCTTAGGTTGTCACACATCAACTTTCATTAAAAAGTGGAACTCAATTAATCTTTCAAAGCAAGGCAAATAGACACTTTCAAGTAGTGCATGAATATATGCAATGAGCCTACACAGTATATATACATGCATAATTTAAGCCTATCAATCATGGCACCATTTCAATATCATAATCATAATCATAATCCTCAAGTCTTATCATTCGAATTCTTCAATAACCAATTCATTTTTATGATATATTCCTCAACAAATGAGTCAACATCATTATTCAAAGTTATATTCAATAATTCAGTCAATATCATCATCAAGATTTGTAATGACCCTCCAAGTTATTTTATTTTCTCCACCTTCTTTTTAGTATTTAGAGCTTTTCTGTAGCAACCTTAGTTCATTTAAGACCTGCTGACACTGATGGCTCGGTCACTAGTTCATTTAATACCCGCTGACACTGATGGCTCGGTCACCTAATTATTCATTTGTATATTGTGCAGTTTTTCATGTTTGAAGGCCTTTATATCTTGAAAAATCATTTTTGGACTAAAATGTAGGTAAATAGCATCAAAACATAATTCTGATAGTTCCATCAGCTCTAACATGACCCAATTAGGCTAGAAGCATAGTTGGCTCAAGTAATAACGTTTCTAGTGTGATTTTAGATCATTTAGCATTTTGGCAGTTGAAATTTAGCCTAGAGTTGACCTTGGTCAATATTCTTGGAAAATGCACTCGGATGAAAATTCTGGCAGTGTGATTAGCTATGGAAAATAGAGTTTCATTTAGAATGACCTTTTGTTCAACTCTTGAGGCTTTCTAACACATTCCAAGCCCCTTGGTGGAATTTGGCTAAAATGGCATTAAGAGTGGGATCAACATTCAGTCGTAATGATCTTGTATGGATATTTTGACTGCACATTGAGTCTAGAATGTTGAACTTGGTAGGTTAGAATAGCCCATTTGTGTGCATAGAATTCCTTACGGACTACGAGTACCTGACCAGAAATTTTAAAGTTGATATATATATATATATATATATATATATATATATATATATATTACTTTAGACGTGACAACTTATTTATTAAACTTCAAGGGGCATATCTTGGTCATTTGGGGGCCAAATTTAGTGATTCAAAGGTCAAAGTTGAAGAGAGTTTCATAAGGAACACGTTGGTGAGCTTGAAAATTGGATTGAGACTTCTGATTAAGGAAAAGTCTCGATTTTAGCTACTGCATTTGGATATTATTGGAATGGTATTTTGGGAACTTTGAGAAGTGATTTCACGTGAGTTCAGAGTCCCTTTTTAGTGTTTCTTGAGGCTAACTTGCATAGATTTTTAAGGAGAAAATTGTGTTGATGTCGCCCAAGTTACACCTCCTTTTTAGAGGATAGAGAGATCGCTATCAAGAAATAGAACCTAACCAAGGTTAGGGTTGGATCCACAGGGAATACGTAGACTCAAAATAAATTCACCAATATGCAATCCGAATAGTTAATCAGATATCATGAGAGAAAAGGGAGGGGGTTGCAATAATCAACGAGAAAAATAAACGAAGTATCATCAGAGAAAATCAATAAAGGAGACCAACTAGGTTATTATGTCCCCCATGATTCCCAAACTCAGTATCACCGGATAACTTAATTCTTGTCTAGTGTATAGCATGCAGGATGGTAATTTAAGTTCACCAAGTCCTTTCGTCAAAGGTGAGAGGAGAATTTCACTATGCGACTTGGCCCTCTCCATAGTGTGCATTAGTAACCACTACCTATAAGTCTCAGTACAACCTCCCCTTGGCCCAATTTGGTTGATTAGATGAGAACACATCAACATGCTTCCCACAACCATAGTTGTGGATTTAGCTACTCATGCTATGTGTAGATGAAGAGATTATGAATTGAGAAGACATAATTAAACACTTGTGCAATTGAATTAAGAATAAGCAAATTCAATGTCAATGAATATCACAAGTTCAAAGACTCTCTTACAATTTTATCTCTAAGATATTGAGTTCTCTAAGCATTAACCTAAAACTAAACAAAACGTACGTGAGTTGTTGAAAACTCCTGAAAAATAACCTAAAAAACCTATTTATAATAATAAAAAATAAGTTCTAAACAAATTAGGAAAATTGGTCGGCAAGCCATACGAAAGGTACTTTACGACTCGTAAAGGCTTCTATGGCTCATAATCGGGGTCTTATAATCAGCTGCTGGGATTTGGGACTTCTCCTCTATGAAAACCCTTTATGACTTGTAAAGTGATTTACGACCTGTAAAGGGGGTTTTGTCAAATGACTTTCCTACAAGTCCAATTCTTTGATCCTCAGGGCACGAATCCTCTTCTATGACTTGTAAACTTCTCCACGACTCATCTTCATGTTCACAAAAATCATCTTTAGCAAATGGCCCTTCACTGGAAGTCTTCACGAAACCCATCTATGACTTATAGACTAGACTATGACTCATAGATAGTCTCGTACAACAGTAAAAAACTAGTAACTTCTGCAATTTTCTCCAAAATCATGGCCAACCTGTAATCCTGCAAATCTAAACACAATAACACATAAAACCAACAAATATCGCACTGAGAACATATAAAATCCTATGTCTTAAGAATCAAAAGTAATGTATTTTTGCAGCACGTTAACACCCTAAACTTAAAATTGTTGCTTATCCTCAAGTGACAGACTTAATCTATTAGACAATATAGTAACATATAGACCTCAACTCAATGGCATACATCATATATATCTCAAACTCAGATACCTACACAAAGTTTTCAAAATAGGATTAGATAGGTATTTAGCAAACTAATGCAAATTGGTGCATGTGACAATATAACTATGACAAGCAAGGGATTATCAACAGTCCATAATCACTGAAAAAGTCATATACTAATAATGTAATGCAAGTGCTCTCACAGAAAGAAGTCCCATGTTTGGCACTCAATGATATTTCCATGTTTAGCATTGGGACCGTGCAAAATCGCTCACTCACACAATATATATTCATGCATAATGACTAATACCATAGGCTTGCCCCTATACTCATGAATCAGACCTTTAACTAATTGAACTAGGATCAATTTAGGACTTTCTAGGCTTGTAACGTAGGCTCGGGGGACTTTGGTATGATATTTTAGGAAAATAGTGACTAAAGATCCTCCTTGAAATTGCATTTTTCTACACTATAGCCCTACCAACTTACTATGAGATCCTGAATTGCTCCATCTGTCGAGCTCCTCACATCTCTTCCTCATGTCTCAATCTCCTTAAGACAAGCTCAAGCTCCTCCTTCTCTATGAGCTTTGCACGTATGCATATCTTATCTGTCTCATCATCCTCTTTGAGGGTTCTCTTCTCATGGGAAGACTGTATAGGCTTATCAGAGGTAAATAAATCTACGACTGACACTTAAGGTGTAGTCACTGGAAGTGCAAAAGGTGTCACGGGTGTTGTTGTCATGTCATCCAGAGTTACTAGATCTCTGTCTATAGGGCTAATAAATCTAAAGGCCGAGCCTCACTCAATCTCCTCTGTACCCGCTCCTCGAAGGCATCAATATGGGCATACACTGTAGAAATACGATCTTAGATAGTACTAATAGTGAATGCCCGACTTTGACCCTCAGAGTCTGCAATAGCCTGGCGGACCCATGACCTGATCTACTGAATATGTTGAGTCAATTATGACTTAGTGTGTGCTAACCTCTTATCATGGCCTATATGGATGTGGCGGACATATAGAATATGCCTGAGGTAACGGCCTGTGAAGTAGTGTCCTGTGGTTCAGGAGTAGCAATAGTGGGGCCCCTTTCCCCATCTACCTTATGCTGCTAGGGCCTCTCTTTAGTGCAACAGTAGTGGTGGTGTCAATCCTAAAACCCTCAAGCGGTAGCGCTGGGGTGAACGTCTCTTGCAAAGGTTGGGGCTATGATCATCGGAGTGTCATCGAGTTCTCATCAGCGTTAATCAAGTATGGCTCCAAAGTATGCTGGGCCTCAATTATTTGGTCCAGATGGTGTAGTATCTCCACCCTAGACTCTAAACAGATCCTATAAATCAAACATGGGAAAGGGATGAAGGTGGCCCTCTTCAATGCGACCTCATATATCTGCTCAGTGATGAGGTGGCCCCAAGTAATATCATAGCCAGCTAAGATACTGGCAACCAAAACTGCACACTTTAATGTCAAAATGTTTATAACAAGTGTCGGCTGGATGCGTAAATGAACAATAGCCACCAAAATTTGGCAGGAAAGTTGAATGAACCCTTGATGATAGGCTTCGAGTGAGTGGTAGCCCAAGCAGGTTCCAGACCCTGCTCTACAATCAACCCTGCCACCCATCTCATCAACATGGCTCGTAGATTAGGATCCTTTATCACTAACGAGTTCCTTGTCTGCCATACTGTAATTGAACTCTATGGTGGATTTGGGGGCATGAGACTTGAGACAAAATAACATATGATAGATAGTCTCTTCTGATTTGTCTACCCGCTGACCCCTCACTTATATCTCTGTCAGTCTGGGGTGAGTAAGGGGTTTCTTCCCCTTGGGAAGAGCAATCTGGATAGTGGTTGCATAAGAAGCATAAAACTCCCTTACCATAGTCAGGGAGTATTGTCCAAGAGCATATGTAAGCCACTAAAGCCCATACCGAATCATCATATCTTGGAGACTGGGGATACAACTAAGTTCTTCTGAAATAATTCAGGGCTCCTCATAGATGGTACGGGTTGGCTTGCCCTGTTCTTTCGACATTACAACCTCTCTGTAGATTACCTCCATGCCATTGATGCACCATTAGTTAGAGAAGGCTTTCGATTTACATGGTGATGATCAGGGAGCAACAAAGGACTCAACCTCTGATCTGTCCTCAAAGCCTTTCTCCGAGCTGGACTCCTCTCCGGATGAAGTCATCTATGGTAAGCTTCTCTTGTCATTCCCTCCTTCTTTAGACTGGAAGGGCTAGCAACAGGAGCCTGAGTACGCCTAGCTCTGGTAGCAGCTCTGGTATATGGTACATCCGCCTCTGGTTCTGGTGTCACATCGAGGACCTCCAATGAACCACTCTGCTAAGTGGTCTTGTCCTCGTATATTAGTTCATCCCTGACCTGCCTTCTCATAGCCTTGATCTTTATATATTTGCCTTTTGGAGCCATAGTACTTGAAACATCAACATATACGTACTATGGTTAGCCCATAAATCAAGAATTAAATTGCAAGAATTTATCTGAGCTCAGTTGCAAAAGGGTTTTACCAAAACACCTTTATGGGTCATAGTGGATACTATGAGCCACAAAGAGCTTTCATAAACTAATGGTTCAAAACAAATTTTGTTATTGGAAAAGTCTATGGGACTGAGTATGATTTGTAAAGTAGTTTATGAGTCATAGACTCGGGTCGTAGAAAATTCCAGTGATAATTAAATTCAGGCAGAGATCTACGAGACCTATCTATGAGCTATAAAGTGATCTATAACTCATAGAAAGTCTTATCTGATGGATATTTAGAGACATTGAGTTTTAGGAATTGTGTACAAAGGGAAATTACGGCTCGTGGATTACTCCACGAGTCATAAAAGCCACTCGTGAACCAAAAAACTCAGTCACGTGAGTGTCTAAGTCCATCCCACTAGCCCCAAAAGATATTTTCAACAAATCGAATATATGCAACGAAGCAAGACCACATGCATCCACATGATTTCAATGCTATAACCCTACCTCTAACATGTTTTTCATTACATACATATCCCATTGACAATGATTAAGCATGTATTATCCTACAATTTCGACCACTTCAAATTAACTCACAAAATCATGTAGCTATGTCATCACCCACCAATTCATAATCATACTCAGTCAATTACATATGGTGGGTGACTCAATAGGCATAACTAATTTATTCTAAGTATTCACACAAGGCCAAAGTACCATATTTTGGGGTTAATCGATTCAATTATGGGCAACCTAATTTCAACTAATACATTCAAATTCAAATAATGATTTTGTTTCTACACACCATACCAACATAGTATTCACATCAATCATTCAAAAATAAGGCAAATTAATACTTGTATTTAAACTGAAAACTTACTAACAATTGGGATTAAGTTGAAGAAAATAAAGGAGGTGACTAAAAGCAAAACTCTAGGGCCACCGGAATCCCGACATTTAGGTCAACTGTGGCTGGAGATGATTGAAAATTAGAGGGTGTAGGGTAGGTTGGGTGAAATTCATAATTTAGGGCAATTGTGGGGTCAAAATAATTTTGACCCCTCTATTTATATTTACTGGGTCAACTAAAAATATTACTGGGCTTGATCCTGTGAAACACTAATTATGGGCCGTAGATGGTTCTACGAATCGTAAATCATGGTTTTATAGAACCCTCAATACTTAGAGAAATTTCAGAAAACTTACCTGGGGTCCATGAGCCCCATTCATGACTCATTGTTTGATCGACAAATCATAAAGTTAGCTCATAGACTGGGGTACATATTTTTCTGCTTACTGAATCTTTACGAGATATGGTATGAGTCGTAAACTTCTTTACGGCTCGTAAGACTAGTCAAAGAGACTTAACTTGATGCTCTTTCTTAGCTAGACTGACTGACTTAGTCCTATACTTGCATACTCTTCATACAATACACTGTTACCCTATGTGCAACTAACCCATTATCCAAAATTACAACCAAATCACAAGAAATAATTTACTTATGAGTCTAAAGAGTGAAAATAAAGCTATAATATGGTATTACATGAGTCCAAAAAGTGAAAGTAAACCTATAGTATGATATTACATCAAAACACCTTGGGTTGCCTCACAAGAGCACTTAATTTATTATTACTTAGACATATTGGTTAGTCAGACTTCACCAATTGCCTAGATTTCACTTTATAACTCATTTGGATGCTTCATAGACTGACGAATATCGAAGACAACTTCTTCTACATTCAATCTGAACCTAAGTTGACTAGTTTCCATATCTAATAAGGCTCATCCAATGGCTATTAATGGTCTCCCCAAGATGATTAGGACATCGAAGTCAACTTTGCAATCTAAGATCACAAAGTCTGCAGGGAATATGTACTTCTCAACCTTTACCAACACTTGATATAGTAATCCCCCAAGCTTCTTGCATCCACAAACCTGTGCAGTGATTCTCAAAGTACATTTAAAATATCTATATTCTTTTCTCATTTTTTATTCCCATTCAATGAATTTTTATGTATATGTACATCCGTAGAAGATCAATCTTCCTGTCTATCTAGAATATTGTGCCTTTTAAAGTTGGAAATTCTTATTTGGTTTTGTTAAATATAAATTCTTTAATGCGTTAAGTCATCAGGCCAAGCCATAGAAGTACTGATTGGACATTCTCTCATTCTTATGAGAAAGACTAGATCAATTATTTGTTCCTTTTGTACAATCGAGGACCAAAAAATGTAACTTGGATTGTTTTATCTATAGTTTGTGTGCCTTGAATGGAAGTTTAAAAAAACACATTATAGACATTCATGAGTCAGACATATTATTCTATTCACTAACTAAGAAAAATGCATCACTTTCAATGGGAAATATACTGATCACTTTCGTACGAACCCCTTTCTATATAATGAAATCTTCATTCTGGATTGTACCATTGAAGCACTGCAGGTTCTTTGTTAGCTCAATAGCTCTAGTGATTAGTGATTTCCCATTCATTCAAAAGTTTTCTAAAAGTTCCAGCCTTGATTGTAGCCTCTGGTGACAAGCTTAGACAAAACATATCTGAAAATAGCACTTTTAGAGGGCCAAGTCCTAGCACATTTTCATCACAAAAGGAGATTCTTTTTTTATTCTTGACAGAAAATCCCACATATGCACATCTGTAGTAGGGTTTGTGCCTCATTGTCCTAGTTGTCCATACTTTGTAGCCACCATCTCCTTCCACAGAGTATGACAACAAAATAGGTCCATTGCTATAGGGAGTTTTAAGTCATAGGAAGATGACCATGACTATGCTCAACATAATAGCATTTTTTATGAGGGGGACATGTCATACGAGGTAATACACTGAGACATAATACATGAATATATGATATGATAGAGTAACCAATCTAATGTTTTGCCAAATAATGGGTGGTGTATTTTAGGCTTTGTTATCACTCCAAGTCATATAGGTGGCATAGGAACTAGATTGAAGAAGAATGTTATTTCTCAACTTCTAAGCAGAGAAAGTATCAATCAACCAAGATGAAAAATTGCAGTGACTCTTGTTGCATATGTTTGGTAAGGAGCATGAAACTTCTTTCCATTTTTAATCTTATTTACAACCTTTTTCAATTATATGCTTTCCTATTTTGGTGTGTACAGGAACTTATGATGACAAGGAAGAACTAGGAAAATTGATTGTGGACATGAATTCCATTATCACGATGTGGCTGAAGATCAAGAATTCTTGTCCTATTTGCAGAAGGATTCCTTTAAATCCATGAGATAGTAATTTCACATGAATTCTGATTTTGACCAACCAATTCTCAAGGCTTATTTTCTGTCTATTGGCTTGTTGGACACATTTCATTCTTCTGTGTCTTATTGATTGACGGAGAACAAGATGGTGGAGTAGAATTATCCAAATGATAAACTATAATGAAAGTACACTGTATTTCTAGTTTGGCATTTTTTCTTTCTTTCAGTTAGTTATCAAACCAGTCATTTTTATCAGCATTTGGGTTAAAAGATGTCATTTTTCACTTTTTCAGTTTGGTGCCTTTTTAGTATGAACTAAGGTAGTAGTTGTGACCTTTCAGGTTTTGATTTCGGCCAAAGTACTAGCAATATTATTAGCTTATGAGACTTGCAATTGCTTTAGTTTCTCTACCAATCTTCATGATAGTTGAAGATGACGATGTGTCATGAATCAATATTATGAGTTTGTTTTCTATGTATTGATGATGCTAATAATCAACTCTAGAGATTTCTTACTTTTTATTCATCTGAAATGCCTTATTGAAAAGTGACCCTTTTTTGTGGGCCTAACAAAGATGTGTTTGGTATAATGGCATGTGAGCTTAGAATATTTGATAGCTTCACCAAATTTATTTATTGGACGAACTAATTAAAAGGGACCACACTATCAATTAAGCTTCTTCTATGTATGGGGTTGAAGTTGGACATAAATTCCCAGTGAACAACCAAAATACAGGTCCTGTACCTCAGAAGATAAAGTAGCAAGCTCACACAGAGTGGCAAAAGAAACAAGTTGAGCAAACTATATAGAGCCCACAAAGATACAATCCTAGGTGTATCAAATACCTCCAACGGAAACGAGTAGTCCACCAATGCAGAATCAACATATCTAACCTATTAGATAGTAGAGAGATAAATGAAAGGAATAAGAAGAAAGTCAATAGATACAAGTTACAGAGATCTATACAAGGCACTAGAATAAACAGTGAGAATGAGTTTGAGGCATGAATACAATGTAAAAGCAAAGTGTTAAGGAACTAGGTACTGCCAATCCCAAATTACTACCCATATGAAGTTAGTTACCTGAAATATTAGAGGCATGAATACATTGTAAAAACAAAAAAGAGCAATATGTGAATAAAATTGTGATGAAAATTGCACTCGGATGTTTATGATTGGTGAAATATAATTATAGTGATAGAGGAAGAATTTTGGTGATGTAGAACACGATCTATGCTGATGTTTCTCTCGAGATTATAACTGCACAAATTATTCATACCAAAATTCATATCGCAACTTTGAATTATAATTTTACTTTACTGTGTATCGACTTCATACACAAGGAGAGAGAGGAAGTATGTATATTGAATTGAGAACCTTACATAGTCAATAATAAGGGCCATAGATTTTTATAAGGGATCATAATGCAATAAAGTTAGTGACAAATAGGATTATTGGAAATACTCTTTAACTGAAGCTGAGTTGAGAGTAGTGGTGGTAAATGGGTGGGTTAGGTCAAATTTGAGCTAATTGAAAATGAATTAGTATAAAATAAGTAATAATTCAACCACGTCCATATTTTATATGGGTAAATATCGGTTGGATAACAAATGGATCGGGTAAAATATTAGTTTACCCATATTTTCATGAGCAAATAATGCTCTACTTAAAAATTCAATATGGATAAAATATTTTAGTCTATCTTTGGATGAAAAATATTGAAAATATTTTATTAAATTTTCTTTTATCAAGAAACTAAACACCCAAAGCGGGATTCGACTCCTAAATTATGATTCAATCTCGAACTAGTCCAAAGACCAGACTTCTAAATCGGGACTCGACATAGTCATAATCATCAACACTCAAATTGAGAGGGGTTGAAGGAAAGGGGTGGGATGAAATATTCCTTTTTAAATTTGATTTCTTTCAAATAAAATTTTAAATTATTATTTTTGGACCCATGGGAGGGGGGGAGAGATGGAGCGGAGGAGGGACGGGGGAGGTAGGGGGAGCGGGTAGGATTGGAGTTAAAAGATTTGAAAATTTTACTTATTGAAGAGGGGGAGGGGAGGCAGCTTGGGTGTAGGGGGTGCAGTAAATATAGAGTAAAAAATATTGAATTTTTTAAAAAGAAATTTTGAATCTTTTTTAAAGATTGAATATTTAAAAAAAATATAATTTTTTTGGGGGAGGGGGTGGGGTGGGCACTAGTTGCAAGGTCGGAGTATGGGGCGGGGTAAGAAAGAAAATTGTAATTTGAGGATAAATGAGAGTTTTGAAAAATATTTTTTCTATTTCTTAGAGGTAATTTTTTTAAAAAAAAGTTTTTGAAGAAAATAAGTCTATTTAAAAAAATATTATTCAAAATATTTAAGACAACCAAACATAAATAGATTTTGAGTGAATAAAAGTTGAAAGTTTAACACTTTTGTCTAATTCATAGTTTACCCATATTTTACCTATTAATACCCATATTTTTATGGGTTGAATATGAGTTTGAACCCATATTTTTCCAATATAAAAAGTCACTCACCCAGCCCATTAAAATATGGCGGATTACCAAAATATGGATTGATTTCGTCGGCACTAGTTGAAAGATTATAAAGAATTCTTAGAAGATGTAGGAATGGTTTCATTAAGGATAGGAAGAAGAGAAAATAGCTTGACAAATAGTGATATATACAACATTATAGATTAGGGATTGATACACACTAATTGCATGGTGACAATAGATTATGTCATGACCCAGGTTTAGGTGTGATAACACTTGCCTTAACCCACCTAAGCAAGTTAGCCTAAATAAAGTTATAGCATTAAACAACAAAAATAAAGCGGAGGAGAATCAACACTAGAAAGAAAACATAAGTCTAGAACCATCCCAAGACTTGATATCACATATATAATCCTCAATTATAATCAAAGATTTGAAAAAAATTACAAGTCTAAATGTTTTAGTCCTTGAATAGAATAGAACATACTATAAAAAGGGAGACTTGAGAATCCACTGCACAAAAAAGCTACTATCTCTAAGGCAATCCAGAAGCTCAGATCAAAATGAGATGGAGGATATCAAGAAGGGCCAGTCACAACTTACATAAGTGTAGAAGCAAGGATGAGTACCAGTAACACGGTAACCAACAAGTAAAGACTAAACACAAAGTAGAAAGTAAAGAGAAAAACTACTCCAACCACACCTCTGAACCTCAGAAACTATAATCTGCACTCAAGAAGGTTAACATACAAAGTACATAATTCGATTAGAAATTTGTATCCTATTAATTCATAGTCACAATTACGAAGTTTACCTATTAATGTATAGTTGAAAAGAAGATGCTCACAATTGTATTGTGTAAATAAGGTGCAGGATGAAGTAATGCAATATCAGGAAATCATGATGCATATTTATCCTACATATATAGTAATGTTTAAGTATGTTTTGAGCTATGAATCTATGATCTATTATGAGATTTGATGAGGGGTTTTAATGGATCTTGCATGAGGGTATTACCAAGTGTTGGTGGATTGACTTACATTGAGTTTTGTCACATGATTTTACTCTTGTATTGCATGATTTTGAACTAGCATTACACACCTGCCAAGTGTATGGGGGGGCAACATGCCTTAATCACCTTGTTAAGGGGGGTGACATGCCTCAATCACCTTACAAGGGGGAGATATGCCTTGGGTTCCAAGTAGAAGTTTGCCTGATCTATGATGGTTAAGGACTCTTTCCTAAATATGTAGTATGTTCTATATAAGCATATGATTTACAAGAATGTTTCACTTTAAGCATTGCTAATGCATGCCATATTCTTAATATAATTATCCATTTGTTTATACTTATGCATTAAAACTATGTTGCCTATGTCTTGTTGCATTGCATCCTACATACTTAGTACATTCAAACGTATTAATGCATATTTTATGCCTACATGATGTTAGCATGTACGAACTGGAGATCCTCATTATTATCCTCTCCACAACTAGATTTGACATCTTGAAGATAAGCTTTGGTGAGTCCTTAAGTTCGGGGACCCTAGCTATACTATTCTTGCTTATGTTATTTGTTTATATTGAACTTTCGTACAATGAGGGTGAGCCCGAAAAGTGCCATAGGCCCCACCTAATCTATGCTAGAGATGTTGTTGGAAAAGTGATGTAATTAAACTATGATCTTGACTCTTCTATATTTATGCTATTAAAGACTTCCCTTAATCCCGTTTTCCCTTATTTATGTCTCTACTTGCTATTTTATGCTTCCATGACTAAGGATGTGTAATTGAGTTTGGGGTTCCTTTGGGCTCCCTATTCATTGTGTCACGTCTAGGCCCTAGGTTTCGGTTGTGACACATCAACTTTCATTAAAAAGTGGAACTCAATTAATCTTTCAAAGGAAGGTAAATAGACACTTTCAAGTAGTGAATTAATATATGCAATGAGCCTACACAGTGTATATACATGCTTTATTTAATCCAATTAATCATGGCACAATTTCAATAACCAATTAATTTTCATCACATAATCTTCAACAATTGAGTCAACATCATTATTCAAAGTTATATTCAATAATTCGGTCAATATCATCATCAAGATTTGTAATGACCCTCCAAGTTATTTTATTTGATCTACCTTTTTTTTAGTATTTAGACTTTTTTGTAGGGACCTTAGTTCATTTAAAACCTACTGATGTTGATAGCTCGGTCGCCTAGTCGTTCATTTGTATGTTGTGCAGTTTTTCATGTTTGAAGGCCTTTATATCTTGAAAAGTCATTTTTGGACTAAAATGTAGGATAATAGCCTCAGAACATAATTATGACAGTTCTATTAGCTCCAAAATAACCCAATTAGGCTAAAAACATAGTTGGCTCAAGTAATGAGGCTTCTAGTACAAATTTAGATTATTTAGCATTTTGGCAGCTAAATTTTAGCCCAAAGTTGACTTTGGTCGATATTCTTGGAAAACATGGTCGGACGAAAATTCGGGAAGTGTGATTAGCTTTGGAATATAGATTTTGGTCTAGAATGACCTTTCATTCGACTTTGAGGCTTTCGAACACATTCCGAGCCCCTTTGGTGGAATTTGGCTAAAATGACATTGAGAGTGGGATACACATTCAGTCGAAGTGATCTTGTATGGATATTTTGACTGTACCATTAAGTCTAGAATGTTGAACTTAGTAGGTTAGCATAGCCCATTTGTGTGCATGGGATTCTATATCAAATGGGATTCCGTACGGACTATGAGTACCCTGTCAGAAATTTTAAAGTTGATATATATATATATATATATATATTACTTCAGACGTGATCAACTTATTTATTAAACTTCAAGGGGGCATATCTTGGTCATTTGGGGACCAAATTTAGTGATTCAAAGGTCAAATTTGAAGAGATTTTCATAAGGAACGCGTTGGTGAGATTGAAAATTGTACTATGACTTTTGATTGAGGTAAGTCTCAATTTTAGCTACTGTATTTTTGGTATTTTAGGATTGGTTTTTAGGGTACTTTGAGAATTGATTTCATGTGAGTTCAGAGTCCCTTTTGAGTAATTCTTGAGGCTAAATTGCATAGATTTTCAAGGAAAACATTGTGGTGAGTTCACCCAAGTTACACCTCCTTTTTAGAGGATAGAACAGTTGCTGTCAAGGAATAGAACCTAACCAAGGTTAGGGTTGAATCTACAGAGAATACGTAGACTCAAGATAAATTCAGCAATATGTAATCTGAGCAGTTAACCGACTCAATTCCCCAAAAGGGAGGGGACTTACAATAATAAATGAGAAAACTAAACTAACTATCATGAGAAAAAAATCAATAAAGAAGAGCAACTAGGGTATTGTGTTCCCCATGATTCCCCAATTTAGTATCACCGGATAACCTAACTCTTGTCTAGTGTATAATATGTAGGATGGTAATTTAAGTTCAACAAGCCCTTTGGTCAAAGGTGAGAGGCGAATTTCACTATGCTACTTGACCCTCTCCATATTGTGCATTACTAACCATTACCTATAAGTCCCAACACAACCTCCCCATGGCCCAGTTTGGTTGATTAGATGAAAATCCATCAATCGAATCATGTTAATTAATCTCTTTTTTCCTATTCATTACTACCTTTGACCAGTCAGTAACACTAGACAGGTTCTAATGTTGGCCACCCTTAGAAAACATGTAAAACAGAGAGAGTTAATTAATACATGCATATACACCTTCCAAGAATTGTGAATTATTCAGTTTTATTTTGTTAGTTCTTCATGGTTCCCACAACCCTAGTTGTGGATTTAGCTACTCATGCTATGTGTAGATGAAGAGATTATGAATTGTAAAGACATAATTAAACACTTGGATAATTGAATAACCTAAAAAACTAAACAAATCTTATGCGAGCTGTTGAGAACTCCTGAAAAATAACCTAAAAAACCTATTTATTATAATGAAAAACAAGTCCTAAAGAAATTAGGAAAACTTGTCGGTAAGCTATACGAATGGTACTTTACGACTTGTAGAGGCTTCTACGGCTTATAATCGGGGTCCTGTAATCAGCTGCTGAGATTTTAGACTTCTCCTCTACGACACCCCTTTATGACTCGTAAAGTGATTTATGACCCGTAAATGGGGTTTTGTCTGATGACTTTCCTGCAAGTCCAATTCTCTAATCCATAAGGCATGAATTCTCTTCTATAACACATAAACTTCTCTAAGACTCCTCTTCATGCTCATAGAAATCAACTTCAGCAAATGGCCCTTCACTATGAATCTTCACGAAACCCATCTATGAGTGACTGGACTATGACTTGTAGATGGTCTCATACAATAACAAAAAACCAGTAACTTCTGCAATTTTCCCCAAAATCATGGACAACCTATAATCCTGCATATCTAAACACAGAAACACATAAAACCAACAAATATCGCATTGAGAACACATAAAATCCTAAGTTTTAAGCATCAAAAGTGTTATATTTTGGCAGCACATAAACACCCTCAACTTAAAATTGTTGCTTGTCCTCAACCGATGGACTCAATATGTATAGACAATATAGTAGAACACAAACCTCAACTCAATGGCATACATCACATATATCTCAAAGTCATACCCACATCAACTTTTCAAAATAGGATCAGATAGGTATTTAGCAAACTAATGCAAATTGGTACATATGACAACACAACTATGACAAGTAAGGGATTATCAACAGTCCACAATCATTGAACAAGTTAAATACTAATAATGTAATCCAAGTGCTCTCATAGAAAGAAGTCCCATATCTGGCACTTAATGATATTTCTATGTTTAGCATTGAGTCTGTGCAAAATCGCTCACTCACACAACGTATATTTATGCATAATGACCAATACCATAGGCTTTCCCCTATACTCATGACTCAAACCTTTAACTAATTGGACTAGGTTCACTTTAGGACTTTCTAGGCTTGTAACGTAGGCTTAGGGGGCTTTGGTATGATATTTTAGGAAAATAGTGACTTAAGACCTTCTTGAAACTGTATTTTTCTACACTCTAGCCCTACCAACTTAGCTATTTTCACCTTATTCTCCCTTTTTCCTCTTTCAAGCTTTTTTGGGTGTTTTTTTTCCTTCAGTTTTTAGCTTTTTACCTTGTTTTTACACTTCATTTTTCTTTTTTAGCTCTCAATTAAGGCATCTTTCCTTTATCTTGCACCCAGTACATAATGTTTCCTTTTTCTTTGGATTCCTAACTCACCTCTCTCATTTTTGTGTTTACCCTTACACTAGCCACCCTCAACTTAGGCTTTTAGCCTATGTTGGGGTGCACATTATCCATCCTCAGAAGTATGGCCACTTTTGGTAGCCACCCTTAAGTTAGGATTTTTGCCTCAGTCAAGGTACACAATGTTCAATGAAGGACTAGGGCCAAATTTAAGATTTTTTACTAGATAAAGCTGGGTTAATAAGGTGTTTTAAAAAAATAGGTACATATTAGGCTTAAACATTAGGAACAAGTGATATATCATCAATTTGGTTGGTTATTTTTAGGCTAAAGTGGACTGTTTAAGAACAATGGCCTAAGATCCTTTACTGATCCAATTAAACTAAAATCTTAGAGTAACAGGGGAAGTTTTGAGTTATCACAAAATACAAGAATTTATCAAATAAAGCTCACACTCTCATGACACTACACATATTATCAACAAAATGACTCACAGATCATGCTTCTTATCTCAATTTACCCTCACTCATCAGAACAGATTTTGTCAAACACCTAAACATGCATGGTTACTATCTAAGTGCTAATCAAAATGTTTGGTAGGTATTATTTTTCAAACAACACACAAAAAGATGTTATATGCCACAAGTCTTAGTACTATATGCTACAAATTATACATCCTAAACATGCCAGTTCAACAGAAATTAAATATCCACAGGGAAAAAGAACACAGGAAAGAAAATCCTTGGATAAAAAATTAGGATAATTATAGACCATAAGCTGCGCAGACTTCACTGAGGCCCATAACTACCCACACCTTATCGATAAATATGTGCATTGTTCCCAATGCATAAAATCAAGCAAAATAAAACATTTAAGGGGTCAAAAAAGATACCTGGGCGCCCTAAGTGCCCGTTTGTTGCTGAGTTTGGCCACCCTCCTCCTGCGAGGCCGTCTGCTCATCAGTGGTCCTTTGTCTGGAGGGGCCAAAACCCCAAAACTGGTCCTTATCTCGAGCTCCTCACATCTCCTCCTCATGACTCGATCTCCTTAAGAAAAGCTTGAGCTCCTCCTCCTCTATGAGCTTTATGCGTATCTATTTCTTATCAATCTTATCATCCTCAATGGGGGTCATTTCTAGTGGGAAGGCTGTATAGGCTCATCAGAGGTAAATAAATTTTCCACCGACACCTGAGGTATAGTCGCTGGAAGTGTAATAGGTGCTGTGAGTGTTGTTGTCATGTCATCCCGGAGCTGCTAAATCTCTGGCTATAGGGATGAACCACTGTATTTACTCTCTCTTGGCTGTACTATATCATCACCTCCATGTCTGTGTGAATGTGAGAAAGATGTTGCATAATCTCCTCCTTGATTCTGGCTTGCTCTGGACCCACACTGACTGCACATGAACTCTTCATGAAAGCTCTATCCCTCTGCCCCTATGCACGGTTTGTCTTGACCATTCTTTCCATACGTTCAGCAATTTTTGCAAATGGTTGATCTAGAAACATGCCCTCATTATAGTTTCAGCACAGGCCTAACTATTTTCATCAAGAGCAAAGTAGAGGATCTCTACCAAGGCATCATCAACTATCTTGTGGTCAAGGATGCTTCTCAGAGATTTTTTAAATGACTCCCAAGTAGTGCTTATCGAATTACCAGGAAGTTACTTGAAGTTGTTGATATAGTCCTTCAACTTGAGCTTCTTTAATATAGTCCTTCAACTTGAGCTTCTTCTCCTAAAAGGCCTTCTACAAGTCTACCTAACTGGTGATTGAATTCTGTGGGAGCTCAGATATACATAATATAGCATTGCCTATGAGAGAGAATAGGAAGACACAAAGTCTCACAACATCCATAGACACATTCTGTATTTCCATCATGCTCTTACAGATAAATATTACATTGTGTAAGTAGCAATATCGATCCTCTGATGGTAAGCCCGCAAATAGCCTATTGTTCTGTAGTATCTGAAGTAACCCACTAGAGACTGTGAACTTTATGTCTACCAGTAGTGGTGGCAACATAATAGCTCTGGTCACCTCCATAGCTATAGGATTCAACCTGTACTGATTCCACTGGTAAGCATTGGCATTGAAGTACTAAGGCTATGGAATATCCTCTAAAGGAGGTGGGTTCTCATTCCCATCATCATCATTAGTGTTCTAATTCAAAGTGTGTTAACCCATCTTCATAGTGTGTATTACTAACTATTATGTGACTTGGCCAATATCCATAGTGTGCATTACTAACCATTACCTATAAGTCCCAGTACAATGTCCCTTTGGCCCAGTTTGGTTGATTAGATGAGAACACATCAATTAAATTCTGTTAATTAATCTCTTTTCCTATTCCCTTGGTCTAGTTAATAACACTAAGTGAGTTCTAATATTGGCTAATACTTGAAATCATGCAGAATGAAGAGAGCTAATTAATATATGCACATATACCTTCCAAGAATAGTGAATTATCTAGTTTTACTTTGTTAGTTCTTCATGGTTCCCACAACCCTAGTTGTGGATTTAGCTACTCATGCTATGTGTAGATAAAGAGATTATGAATTGAGAAGACATAATTAAACACTTACACAATTGAATTAAGAACAAGCAAATCTAATGTCAATGAAAATCACAAGCTTGAAGATTGATTTAAAGCACAGATGTTCTCAAAGACTCTTTCACAATTTTCTCTCTATGAAGATTGTGTTCTCTAAGCACTAACCATGAACTAAACAAAACTTACATGAACTATTGGAAACTCCTGAAAAATATCTTAATAATAATAAATAAAAGTAATTCCTAAACAAATTAGAAAATCTGGTCGGCACACCATACGAAAGGTACTTTATGACTCGTAGAAGCTTCTACGGCTCGTAATCTAGATCTCATAATTGACTGTTGGCATTTTCAACTTGTTTTCTTCGACACCCCTTAACGACTCATAAAGTGATTTATGACCCGTAAAAGGGGTTTCTCTAATGAATTTCATGCAATTCTAATTCTTTGATCCTCAGGGCGCAAATCCTATTCTATGACTCGTAAACTTCTCCATGACTCATCTACATGTTCGTAGAAATCAACTTAATGAAATGTACTTTATTGGAAATCTTCACGAACCCATCTATGACTCATAGATAGTCTCGTACAAACACGGAAAACCATAAACTTTTGTAATTTTCCCCAAAATCATGGGCAACCTGTAATTCTGCAAATCTAAATAAAAAAACAAATAAAACCAACTAATATCGCATTGAGGACACACAAAATCCTATGTTTTAACCATCAAAAGTGCTGCATTTTGGTAGCACATCATGTTGTAGTTTCAAAGTTGATAATGGTAGCTTCATTTAAGGTAAATCATGAGTTTTAACTGACATATTGCCATTTTTTGGATAATAATTTAGGTGATTTTGATTTATTGAACAATGTAGGTATGAATTGACTGATTCAAAAGCTTAATTTATAGAATTTTTTGTGGTAATCATCGTGGTGTGATCAGAAAGTATGTTGGAGGCTTACTGGAGGTAATTTTGCTAAATTAGTTATTGCCCTGCTCTTGAATTTTCTTTAAATTAAGTTTTATCGTTAGTTCAAATTCTTCCATTTTGAGCCTTGCATTGTGCCCCATTTTGAGATGCAAGTTACGGGTTATGCTTGTGACCTTTTTGTGGAGTTGATTTTGAGATTCTCATTGTGAGTTCCACAGTCTCATTTTTACCCAATTTTGGGTCCGACTCCAAAAATTATCTTCTTAGTATCAAAATGCTCGTATTGACGTATGGATTGATAATTTGATAATGTGGAAGAAATTAAAGATTTTTTGGGCATAAATAGTTATCAAGATGTGAATTTGGAGTGCTTGCGGTCGGCTTCCATGAATACTCTATTTTGCATGACTTCCGACTGAGCCTTAGCCTAGCATAGACATTTAGAAATCTTAGATTGAGCTTGTGGTTATTTTATGCATCTATATTGGTGATTAGTCCTATTATTGTATCATGTGGGCAACTTTGGAATAGGTTGAATTTTAGTTGCTTGATATAGAGCTCAAGTGCCTTTGTATATCTAGTTATGGACCTAAGTAGGCCTGCTTGAGGATGGTATACCTTGAGTCGGTGCCCGAGACCTTAGAGGCCCATTGTAGCCACGGATTTGACTTTTGACTTTATTTTGGGTTGGAGACTATGGTATTGGGGTAAGGCTTACTATTGAATGTTGCATCATGTGTAGATTCTAATATTCAAGAGGCTTATTATGGCTATAGATTCGTTCAACTGGCTCACTTATGGACTTAAGTTCTGGGCTTGTTATAGGCGATGATTATTGAGATAATTTTTGCCTCCTTGCTTGTTTTTAGACCCTTAGAACTCCTTAGTTATGCCTTATATATATACAACCAGACCGCAGGTTAGTCTTCTTATCCTTCACCTCTATAGTGGTATAGGTTCGTTTCCTTTGTTTCTATGTGACTTGCTATGATATTGGGATGGCATACATTAGTTGTTCATTCATTATGTTCTTTTTATGGTATGATCCTGGTCATGCATTGACACATCATTATGCATAGAGATAGAGAGTAGGAAATGGTGTTCTATACTACTTATTGGTATTATTCGTTATACGATGACATTTCCACGTGTTTGAGCTTTGGGCTCTGTGCTCCCCTTACCTGTTGGATACCAACTAGATTTTTAAACTAGTTTTATCAGGATTTATACAACTTGAATCATATGTTTTTCTAAAATTTGATACTCTAAGATGTTGAGGATGTACTCTTTTCTACTTAGACTATGGGGGGCATTCAAGATGACTTCAATTTTATGATTTTACTTGTTGGAGTGTCGACGCCACTTGAATTATTCTATTATTCCTTAGGTATCACCCACAAAAATGATTATTACGATAAGTCTTGTTAGGGACCTAGGCAGTGTATACGGGTGTCTTAAGCCCTCATAAGACTTCATGCCGAGGAGATATTATATCAAGAGAAGGACATACATTGCTACCTCATTAGCTGAGCTGGGGTAGGTCATATGGAACTTATGATGGATATGGAAGTCTTGGCACGAGCCTAGGGGGTGCGTACGAGTGTCTCTAGCCCCCATGAGACTTCATATCGAGGAGAAGATGTTATTTCAGGTGAAGAGAACTATGGATCCTACCTTGCTAATTAGGTTGAGGTAGGTTTTCCAGTACATATAAATATATATGATGGAGAGGTATCATCAATTGCATTCATATGCATCACCATCCCTAGTATATTGTTGCTTGCTTAGTCCCCCGATAATATGGGATGTCAGTTTAGGGTTTGCTTGCTATTTGTATCACCAGTGGTATGGGATGTCGGTTGGTTTTGTTTGCTTATACCTACACTACTTGTGTTATTATATTTTGTAGTGACTCCATAGTTGTGGTAGGGTTGATTTATTCTTTTTGGGTTAAGTGGGTACCTTTCTAGGTCGGTTCAAATTAGTTCCTTTTGATGGATTAGCTCACACACTTTATGACCCTTTCATTATTCATTGTCGATTTGACTTCATAGCCTTTTGTTCATGGTAGAAGATAGTAGACCTAATTTTCCTAGGTACACCCTTCATTTTTCTTCATCACTTCCTATGCTTGATTTAGTGTTATCTTGGCTATTGTTTCATTATTGTGTTGTATACTTGTCTTACTTTCATGTTGTTTGTACTTGACTTATCTGTGGAGCTCAATCAGCCTATGCTTGTTGGGTACTAATTTTTTGGGTGACTTATTGATATGGAAAGTTCGATGGTTGGGTGAATCATTTAAGATTTATGCAATTTTTTGAGTTAAACATATGTTAATAACTGTAAAATGAACTTTTAGGTAGAGTCCTAGTAAACAGCCTTAGAGTGGAATTTGATAGTTTTATTAGCTCCAAAACAACCAAATTAGGCTAGGAGCAATGTTGGCCAAATAATTGGGGGTTACGGTGTGAGTTTAACTGAGAATTTGTAAAAGTAGTTCAAAAATAAGCTAAAAAGTAACTTTTGGTGATAACTTAGGTAAACATGCATAAAAAGGGATTCTAATGGCGCCGTCAACTTTGAAACATCAAGTTTAGTCTAGAATGACCTTTCGTTGGACAATTGGGACTTCCGAATTTTTTTGACTCCCTCAATTCTTTTAGTTAAAATTAATTGACAAGAAGTGGGACCCTTATTTTATCGTAATGAGCTTTTGTTAGGAATTCCTATTTCACCATTGGATTCAGAATGTTGAAATTAGTGTGGTACATAGTTGATTTGTCAAAAATGAACATCGAATGGGCTTGGAACACCCGAGGAGTGTTTGAACTTGTATGGGGCACTTGTAGCAAGTTAACCCTCCACGTAGATGGGGCATTATTTACGTCCGCTAAGGATAGAGGAGAGTAAAGCTCCATATTCACAGTGCTGAGGTACGTTTCTAGAGGCTTGGCAACCTAAGCTCCACATTTGTGGTACCCTTGCAAGTTTGTGGAGGCCATTAAGGAGGTGGCACCACATAAAGTCATAACCTTCGAAAAAATTATCACGACCCAAAATCGGGCATAGTTGCACTCACCTAACCCACCAAGGCAAGTTAGCCCAACACTTAATAACCTAATACGACAATAAAAGCAGAAGATAGACTGTTTAGGATAGATTAAACATTCTAAACCAAAAACTACCATCTTCCCAAGACTGGTGTCACATATGCAGGCCTCTAAATATAGAATACTCAAAGAAATACAAGTCTCTAATGTTTGGTTCTCAAATAGAACATAACATAACAATGGACTTCTCAAAGGTTTGCTGAAAACATAAGCAACTACCTTAAGAATGATCCAAAATCTTGATCCTGAACTAAGGAAAGTCTAACTAAAGGGACAGTACTTGCAACTTACAAATATATAGGAAGGGGTGAGCAGCGAACAACAAGTTACTTAATTAATGGAACTAACATAAAGTAAAGTAATGAAGAACACAAATACTTCTTAACACCCAACCACATAACGTCGAATTATAGACCTGTACTCAAAAAATTACCAGCACATTGTGTACAACATAAAGTAGTCACGAGGATATAATTATACTTATCTCCTGGCATCACATTTCCAAAGGATCCAACCATAAACAAGTCATACAAAAGATATCCAGTCCCAAAAGAATTTCATATAATAATAGCAACCCAGAGTAATAGGAGACGAAGTGAATGCCATGAAATGTAAATAATGCGATGCAATGTCAAATAATTGTGATGTATGTCTCCCATATGATACATATTTGTTGATCATAATCATGCCTTAGACGGAACCAATTGGTTCTCACATAGACCATCTATTTGTTAACATTGCCAACAATGACCTTGGCCAATGCTCACCTATTCGAAAAGTCATCCAGAAAAGACATCGGACCACCAGCATATTCCATCAGCTTGACCGATAGAGACCTCAGCCACCAACACACATGTTACCTTCCCCGTCTCTCAGTCATAGCCATCACAAGTATCAATGCACAGATAATATTATATGCAATGTACACAACATCAGTTTTATCTCAATATTAAATATCTCAATGTTCATAATATCATCATAGTCCCAGTTTTTCAATCTCATTTCAATACAAGCATTATTGCCATCATAGTCTCAACGTATAAATCTCATTTTGATATAAACAACAATATCATCAAAGTCTCAATGTATCACTCTCGTCTCAATATCAAATCATTCACATCATCACATGTATTATGGGTTCATGTTTAATTCACAAGTCAATAATTCAACATAAGAATGACTACTCAAATCTGACATCTCCGGATCAAAGCCTATAGCATTACAATTCTACCCCAAAGTAATCATTTTTATACACATAGGAGCATACAAGGTTTATTCATACTTACCAAAAGGTTAGAAGTCCATTTGCCTTATATAAAGTCCCAAATAAAGCCAACTTCAAATCTTGTCCTTTTCTATGGTACTCCGAATCATCAAAATCTATTCAAATATTGAATCACAATTACATAACAAATCCAAAGACACTAAATCAATCAATTCAGAGAAAAAGTGCAAAATGGTCCAAAATCCCATGCTAGAAAAGTAGTTGGAATCTGAAAATTAAAACATGAAAATGTTCTCCTCAAAATAAGGATTTCGATGGTGAAAACCAATTCGAAAAAAGAGTTAAGAATAGGGAAAGATCATCAACTAATGATTACAAATCAAAGTCCTAAAAATCCCAATATTCCACCATTAGAACACCAAATATAAGTTAAAAACATAAGTTAATCAATAGAAATAATTGATATAGGTTAGAAATTAGTTACCCAATCATTTTATTTTCAAAAACCTTGAAAGTTCTCTCTAGAACGAAGCTTTGAATTAGAAAAATGGTGAAAAGGGTTTAAATAACATATTTTAAAATAAGCTGCTGTTCAGGCCTATGCAATGCTCCATGAAGGCAAAGGCCTAAGGGACTTAACACTTCGTGAACGCAGACAAGACATCCGGGAATGCGAAGGCTAAGCTGTCACAGCTCTGCAAACGTAGGCCCTCCTTTAGCGAATACAGAGGTCTAGTCAAACTAACCTCCATGAATGCTGAGAAGGAGGATGAATCGTAGAGGATAAGGAGGGGGCGTAATGCGCCAGATCAGATAGCAGCAATAACAACACAATAAAAGTAATATGAAATGGACCCTCGAGAATTCATTCAGTATCTCATGAACATAAACCAAACATGGAACCCTATCAGAAACTACGTTCTGGAATCAATGGAATGGTTAGAATTTGAATCTGTAACCTCCTTGGTCCTGAATCAGAAAAAGATCAATTAAACTAGTTTCGGACTTTAAAACTCAAAAATATTCATGGAAGTTCTAAAAATTGTAATGAAGACATTTCTAGGATTAGATTGACCATTCGAAACCATTGGAACTGATAGAATTCCGATCTGAGCCTCCGAACTCCAAATGTTTATCCAAGTCAAACTTATGATCCAAAATGAACTAAAAAAGTAACTTTGGGCCTAAAATCTCTATTTTAACTCCAAATTTAGTCCTGCAAGTTCTCCTAGACTAGATTTGACATTTTGAACCGATGGAATCGACAGAATCATAATCCGACACTCGAAACTCAAAATGACCAGAAAATTCAAAATTTTCAACTTTAAACCTATGAGAACTCTTTCTTTTGCAAAACTCAAGCTTTTCACCAGATTTTGAAAATTCAACTTTCAGACTTGACCAAGTATGACTTAAAGAAACTATTAGAAAGGGCAAAATGTTGACCAAAAATATCAAAAATGACCTTCGAGGTCATTACAAAAATGAAAGGCAAAACTATAAATTAAATAGCAATGACTTTATCACTTTATATACAAATTTGGCTATTCAAAAGGCTAAATTATGCTTATTTTTTAAGGAACATCATAGGGACCTGGGATTTCAGCTTTGGCACACTTTTTGATGTAAGAATTGTTATTTATGCTGATTATAATATAATAAATTGCAGAAAACATTGAGTTGCGATATCTTTGTCATTTCTCATCAAAATTAACTAAAATTAAGATCGAAACAGTAGTATTTTTAAAGATTTACACCATTGTATATTCATATTCTATTGATTTCATCATATTTTTGTGGAAATTGACAAAAAGATCGTTGTATATAAATGTTTTTTTATAAGAAATGTAACATGATTTTTGGGCTATTTCTTATTGTTCTAAGACTCGTTGTGAGCTCAATTTTAGGCTATACACTCATTGTGATGTAAAGGTCATTTTATGGGGGGTTAATTTGGTATTTCAGGTGTGCACCTCATATTTTCCCTATTTTAGCCGCAATTGACAAAATCCCCTCCAATCCTTAAGATATTATAGCCAAAACAACTGTATTTATGTTGTGATTCATGTTTGTACATTTTAATAGTATTTGGAGGAGATCAGGAGGGGTAAAACTCATGTGGATTGATCTAGAGCACATGGATTTTCCTTCTAGGTAGGCTAGGTTTTTCTTACCTCTAGACTAAGTTGAAATACATATTATGTGCCTGTTTCCTGTTGGAAGTTCCTGAGTAAGGTTTACACATGTTAATAGAGACTATGATTCTTTATGTGTGGGCACTGTGATATTGATATCTTTAGTAATAGCTGGTTCTAGAAATGTTGAGCTATCAATGAATTAGTTAAGCGCTAAATGTAAACTTATGCCACATGATTGAGATGTATGCCTATCTAGATACTTGTTTACCTGTGTGGGTTGTTTTGTACTGGTAATATATAATATTTTGAGAGGCTAGCTGTCAGTTTCAATCTGGTGTATACATTGAGACTCTGTGGTTATGATTCTATTGTTGTGGCTTAGTTGATATACTATATTTTGAATTCTCTGGTGACTAAATTATGTTTTAGATGCTTGTTGTACTTATTAGTTGGATTGTCTATAGTTGTTCTAGATACTTGTAGTGTCTTGGGCTTTGATGATCCTGTCAATGGCTAGATACGATCTTATACTGCTTTTATTGCTACATACGTCTATTTGGTTAGTTGTACACTTGTTTGGGTTGTCTGGTACTCGGAAACATGATATATTTGGGGAGATTTATTATTTGTTATACCTCTGACTATGTACTGAGGTCCTATTGTTATGGTTTGATTAATACATTAGACTCCTGGTTACTCGGTGATACGATTGTGGTTCTATCTTTGAGATGGTTTTAGTTGGATTAACTATCGTTGCTTGGGACATTGGTTGTATTATCATTTGGATTGCCAACTACTTTGTCTTGGAAACTTGTTACAATTATCAGTTAGCTGCCTATTATTGTCTTGGTTACTTGTTATACTTATTAGTTGGAATGTTATTGTTGTTCTTGATACTTGAGATACCTCTGGTCATTTGCTTTCTCTGGGCCTTAACCTAGGCCTAAACTAGTTCTGCCATAGATTTGGGTTGTCTAGAACCTGTAATGTTACATATACACATGGTATGACTTCGAGAGGAACAAATTCTAGGAGACCAATTGAGTAGTTGACTATATCTGGGTTTAAGTCCCGAATGATTATTCTGGGGTTCCAGTCCCTAATGACTATACCTAAGTTTGAATCCTAGATAATCATTCTGGGGTTTGAGTCTCTGATGACTATTCGTGGGTTAGTGTCTCAAACGACTTTTACTGAGGTTCGAGTCCCCAGTGATATTTCTTGAGGTCCGAGTCTTGGATGACTTTTCTTAGGTTCGAGGCCCAGATGACTTTTCCTAGGTTTGAGGCCCAGATGAATTTTCTTAGGTTTGAGGACCAGTTAATTATTCCTACATTAGAGGCCTAGTTTATTGTTAGACCACTTAGCCCTGGATGAATTCCTCGGCCAAAGCCAGGTTGGGAAGGAGGTTTGAGGCCCTGACTATTGGTATAGAGGTTCGAGGACTTGTGTGGTAGTTAAGGGTTTTAATTACCATGTGATAATGTATCCTGCATTGGTTGATATCTCATACCATCTATTACTTATCCCTATATCCCTACACCTATATGTGCCCTAATTATGTGTGGGTGTATGTTCTAGGCTTAGAGGGGCCTAGTTGACATACATGCATAAACACTTGGGCTTTATACCCACATACAACACTATACCTTAACCATGTGACAATGGGTAATATGGTTTAGTTAGTTGATTTCGTTATACATTTCCTATCTTTCTTAGTTAGGTTCTCCTTGTTTGGCTCAATTGGGTTCTCTTGGTTCCACATACATAGTTGACATTTGACATTGGTTCAGATAACTAGAATTATAGTATTTTATGGCATTTGTTCTTATTATATTTACCATATTTCACTCAGTGGACCGTTGATGCATACTAGGTACCTTCCACTGGTACTCGCCCCTATTTTTCTGCATCTACTCCTGGTGTAGGTTCGGGTACAAGTTGTGACCATTTGTGTAGGAGTGCTGTAGTAATTACAATAGACTTTTTGTGAGCATCGAGTGGTATTTGGGATTTTCTATAGTCTTCTTCTATTCATTTGCCCGTCTTTTGCATTCAGACACTATCCTTATGTATATTTAATTTTGGATTGTATGTGTAGGGTATCACTCTTGTTTTATATGTATATTTTTATTTCTAATCTATAGTAGCTTTGTATAAGTGACTTTTATGTCCTGAGATAAGTTGTCTTTGGCTTATTTTGTATATTGTTAGCTGCCGTTATGCTTAGTTATTAGGACAGGTACCATGGGTATTAGGTTGGCATGCCTGTAGTTGTGATATAAAAAGAGCCATCATGACTTGAAAGGCCAGATCATGACAATAACCTAAAAATAGGAATTCTACCAAGAAGGGAAATCTCTGCTAAATTCCTTGCCAAAATTCATGCAAATCCACATACATTTACATGTTCAAACTTAGTCTCAAAGAAGGGAATTCATAGCCTACTTAAAAGCTAATAATATGTATTTTAAATCACTCTACCAGAGATTTTTTCTTCTGAATGACCTTTTGAAATGCTTTCACACTATTAAAAATAGATTCACAATGTTATCATGGTCATTTTGATACTAAAGTCACAAGAAACAAACATAAGCCAATTTTTGGAGTCTAAAATGAGAAAGTGGAACCCATGTTAGGAATCCTAAAACTAACTCCATAAGAGGTCCTCTATTGTTCTCTGAACTTGTACTTTAAAATGGAACACACTCCAAGGCTCAAAACAACACAACTCAATTCATGCAATATTTCCACCAAATAAGCTAAGAAAATACTACAATGTCAACAACTAAGATCACAAAAGTACCTCAAATGAAGGCTTTCAACACCCTCTAATTACTACAATGCATTGGCACAAATAATTCCCCACCATCTGGTCTTTGAATTACCTAATTTAGAGCTAAAATATGTGAGTTATTGCATTTTAAAGTTAGGAGTTTGAACTGAATTGCGTTTGTCTTTTTCATAAAAGGATATGACAAAATTACTCTCTGCTAATGCAACTATAGTAGCATTCAATCATGTATAAGGTGTAAGACCCACTAGGTTAGTTTGTATTTTCACCCATTTTTCATTGGATAAAGCATTCCACTAATGACTCTAGGTCATTTTTGATCTTCTAATACTTGTGGCTCGATCGCCTAGTAATTCATTTTGAAGTTGTGTAGTTTTTCGTGTTATCGAGACTTTATACATAGAAAAGTGGTTTTTGAAGTAAAATGGAGGTAAACAGCCTGCGAATAGAATTTTGATAGTTCCATTAGATCCAAAATGGCCAAATTAGGCTTGAAGCATGGTTAGCTCCAGTATCGAGACCTTTGGTGTGAAGTTGTGCTAAGTTATGCATTTTAGTCTTCAAAACTAGGCAATAGTTGGCTTTAGTCAACATCCTTGGGAAATGTGCTTAGATAGGAATTCTGACAGCATGGTTATCTCTGAAATGTCATGTTTGGTATAGAATGACCTTTTGTTTGGTTCCCAATTCTTTTAGTTTATTTTGGGCACCTCAACAGATTTTGATAAAATATTGCCTTGAAAGAATTTGGTCGTAACGACCTTATATAGGAATTTGAATTATATTTGTGGATTTGGAATGTCAAATTTTGTAGGGTGGCATAGTCTGTTTGCGTGGATGGGTTCCGAATGAATTTTGAGTACTCTATTGAAAAATTTGATGCTAGAGGAAATTAGTTCCTCAACTAATAGCTGGTGTCATTGTATTAGCGACCCTGGTTCGCTTAAGCAATGGTCGCTATAGTGACTAGGGTATCGCTATAGAAGCCACCTATAAGGGGTATTGCTATAGCGAAGGTTTGCTTTTGTGACCTAGATAGTGAAGCCCTCACTTTTGTAGTGGGCCGGTTAAACGAAAGCTAGGTCACTTTAGTGATACCGATAGGTGTTATATATTTGGGTTATTTCCAGAATACGATAAGCAGGAGAGCAAAACTTTCAGCTATGATAAGTTTTTCATTTTGAGGCCAAATTGATCAATTCAAAAGGCTAAATTGCATGGAGAACATCATTGAAGTGTCAAAAATTGCTTTTGGTGTGTTGTTTGAGGTAATTTTGATTGTTTTGCTGCTGTAAATTGGGATGATTTTTCAGAAACTTTGAAAATTGATTTCTTCATCGTTTTGAATTGGATTTCAGTGAGTTTTGGGTCTATTTTGTGTAATTTCTTGAGGCACACACTATAGTGTTATTAGACTCTTCTAGTCAAGATACATTTGAGGTAAAATAGCTGTGGAACTCTGCCCTATTCTTGTTCTTCCAGAAAGAAACACATTTTGTGTTGGATTGATTAGTGTTGTTTTGGGCATTAAATTGAGCCCCGATTTGAGGTACGAGCTTGGGTAACTGTAAGGACAATTATATGGGGTTTGTTTTATGATTCTAGATATGGGACTCACTTTTCCTGCTGTTAGCCTCAGGATCGGTCTATGTTGGATTTTTGGGCCTTAGTCTGGGCTTAAGTTACCGATGCCCTAGATCTGTATTGTTCAGAGTTGATAGATTACTATATATTCATCTAGTGTGAATTAAGATCTGTAAAGTCAAGATATTATTTTTGATAGTCTGGCAATATTTTGAGGCTGCTCGAAAGGGAAAGGCTCTTACAAACTGAGTTGGAGCACATGTGATCGACATTTAGGTAGGATATGGTTTCCCTTATTCTAGACTGAGTTAAAACATGTGAATTTTTCTAGATAGCATGAATATTGGGCAGGGGAACTAGTCTGAGGTTGTACTATTTAGATTATCGTATTAGCAAATATATAGGACTGACAGGGTATCTATTTAGCATGTTGACTTTATCTTTGATTGGTATATCGATCATTTGCTATATTTCTAGCTATCTATGATTTTTGGGCCTTAGTCTGGGCTTAAGTTACCGATGCCCTAGATCTGTATTGTTCAGAGTTGATAGATTACTATATATTCATCTAGTGTGAATTAAGATCTGTAAAGTCAAGATATTATTTTTGATAGTCTGGCAATATTTTGAGGCTGCTCGAAAGGGAAAGGCTCTTACAAACTGAGTTGGAGCACATGTGATCGACATTTAGGTAGGATATGGTTTCCCTTATTCTAGACTGAGTTAAAACATGTGAATTTTTCTAGATAGCATGAATATTGGGCAGGGGAACTAGTCTGAGGTTGTACTATTTAGATTATCGTATTAGCAAATATATAGGACTGACAGGGTATCTATTTAGCATGTTGACTTTATCTTTGATTGGTATATCGATCATTTGCTATATTTCTAGCTATCTATGATTTTTGGGCCTTAGTCTGGGCTTAAGTTACCGATGCCCTAGATCTGTATTGTTCAGAGTTGATAGATTACTATATATTCATCTAGTGTGAATTAAGATCTGTAAAGTCAAGATATTATTCTTTGTAGGCTATGAAAAGATTAGGAGATTAGAGGTGACTAATAAGCCACTTAGGAGCTCAAAATAAGACCTCTTACAGTCTAAAACCCTAGCTTTTTCCATGAATTGCACTTATCCTTTCATTATGAGATTGATAAATGAGGATCAATTATATTTTATACACCCTAGGTTAAGAGGCCATATCGCTTTAGGCCATGTCATTTCAGGCCATATCATCTGAGGACATATTATTTGAGGCCATGTTGGACTAGTCCAAGACTTGAGGCCCTATCAAACCAAATTGGCCATGTCTGACCATATCCACAGTAGAGGCCATATCATAACTATAGCCTAAGTCTAAGGCTGGGTAATAACCTAAGTATAAGGTTAGGGTACAACCTAGGTCTAAGGCTACGTTGGGGTATACAACCTGGTTCTAAGGCCAGATTAGGGTATTCTAGAAGAATTGTAATCGCCCACATATTTGTAGATTATGAGATCATTTGAGGCCTAACATCATTAGACCTTGTTCTAGCATACCTTTCTTTACCATGTCGTTGCGCGTGGGTGTAGCTTCCTAGCTTATGGGGGCTCGATTAGCTTAAAGACGTAGACAATAGGGACATACTCCTACGTACACCTTTCACTTTTTTTAGTTCTTAGTTACTGCCCATTCATATGCATACTGACCGGGATCTTGTGATTATCTATTTGTAGAGTTATATTCTAGCATATCAGAAACGACCCCAAAAAGTGCCCAAAAATGTGCCTCGGAAGTGCCTGGAATCATAATTTTCATATAACTAAAAATTCATTTGTTATTTAAAAATCCGACTACGTATTCTTGTTTGAGGGGCAAAATTGAGTGGGCAATGGGTATAACTAGAATTTTAGAGCAACCATACCAAAATACGAAAATCGTAAAAACGCAATTTAGGAGGCTCAACTTTAAAGGGGCATATCTCTTAGCACACAAAGAATTAGGTAGCCCACAACCTAAAAATTAAAGCTCTTTGAATTAGCTTTCCAACTCACTTGGTTTCACCTCATTCTATGTTTAGATGTAGAATTTATGCCCGTTTTCGTAGAACTCATTTGTGTAGAAATGCAAATTCCAGTGAGTAATCCGCGTTACGAGTGTTATTTTGGTCTTGTTTTTTTCATTTTGGTCCAAGACATTCAAGTCTTGGGCCTAAGAATTCCCATACTTGAAAATAGCTATACTTAGCCTTATTTCACCATCATATCATCTAAATATTCCCCAATACTCACTCAAACACTTAGACTAATATTTCTCTCAACATTCAAGTCCCAAAACCCTCATCCGAATCTAAGGAATTCCTTCAAGCTTTAAGTTTCCATATCCAAATTTCACCAAGTTCATCTCCAAAGATAAGGTATGTGGGTTTCAACCATTGGGTCCTTTCACCCATGGTGCCCAATTCTTTTTTCTACTTAAATTTGATGATTTAAAGTTGATTTTACATATGGGTTTTGTATATTAAGAAATTTACTGTACAATGATTTGATTTCATGAAAGTATGGTCTTTTAGCATGTTTTGAGCTCTAAATTTTGGATCTAATATTTGATTTGATGAATGGTCTTAATGTATGTTGCTTGAGGGTGTTACAAAGTGTTGATTAATGGTTTTACATTGGATTTACTTCTATATGTTCACTCTTGAATTGCATGGTTTTACACTAGCACTACATATCTGCCAAGTGTTTGATAAAATGTCCGGGTTAGGGTTCTTGAGGAATTGTTGGTCCAATGCATGTCCTATGAGTTGAGTGACTATATAATGATTAAAGGGTGGTATATATGAGTATTTAAAACATGTAAAGCACCTATGTTATTGCAAAGGAATTGGTGGGCCCTCATGTGGTTATGTCTTTGGGGATTGTGATAAGTTATTGAGTCCTTGTGCTAAGAACTATGCCCTTGCAAATTGTGAAGCCTACTAGAAGGGGTTATAAATATGTTGTATTCTTTACCCTCTAGTGCAAAGGCAATTCCTACAGTTAGGGGTTATGACCAATGTTGTACACCTTAACTTCATATACGAATCAATGTACTCATGCTTGAGGTTATGCTACGAATATTGGGCAGGGGAACTAGTCACTTTACCCTCTAGTGCAAAGGCAATTCCTACAGTTAGGGGTTATGACCTATGTTGTACACCTTAACTTCATATACGAATCAATGTACTCATGCTTGAGGTTATGCTACTCTTGATGAGGTTATGTCCTCTTGACGAGGTTATGTACTTTTGTTGAGGTTATGCAATGTACTCCTGATTGAGGTTATGCTATGTAGCTCACATAAAAGGGTTATGAACTATGCTATCTCTTTACCCTTATGTGCTACCCATTACTTACTTAAAGGGGTTATGACCTATTCTATATCCCTCACCCTTTATCACAAGGTATTTGGATTATCTAAACATGTCACCTTATTGTATTAGTAAGCTATGTAAGTATGATTATTTTCAAGCATGTTTTACTTCAAGCATCATGCATGCATGCCATATTGCTATGTACTCCTTCATTGCCTAATTATGCATTTTAATTATATGTCTATTTCTTATTACATTGCACCCTGCATGCTTATTACATTCAAATGTACTAACGCAGACTCTATACCTACATGACAACACCATGTAGGAACCGGAGTCCCGCTTGAGCATCTCCACCTACCTGGCTAGTACAGTTTCACTCAAGCTTGTTGGTGAGTCCCCTATTCCGGGGACGTTGCTTATGATCTCATGCTATGTTATAAGATTATCTTTCTTTTATATATGTATTGACTATGAGGGTGAGCTCGGTTGTTTATTGGTCCACCGCTCTTATCTATGTAGTAGAGGTTTTAAATATTCCCCAATACTCACTCAAACACTTA
>DF357356.1:211247-236994 GCA_000787875.1 Solanum virginianum | reverse complement strand
GGTTGTTTATTGGTCCACCGCTCTTATCTATGTAGTAGAGGTTTTGTTGGACATGTCATGTATTATGCTTGAGTTTTGAGTCACTTATGATATTCAAGTTATTTAAGTATAAATCTCTCTCTTTCTCTCCCTTAGTCCCAATTTTCCTTGTTTATATTTCTTATGTTGTTTTATATTGCTTTCGTGACCAAGGATGTGTAATGATATGCTGTGAGGCTTGTTTAGGGTTCCTTCAGGTTGGCCATTTACCGGTCACGTCTAGGCCCTAGGCTTAGGTCGTGACAAAGATGGTATTAGAGCACTAGGTTGTTAGATCCTCAAAGTCCAACACACCATATCGATTAGATTCTTATTCATAGTTGTGTTGTGTACCATAACTATGGGTAGGAGGCTATGAGACATTTTTGAAAATATTTCTTTTCTTCATGTTGTAAGTCGTGCTATAGAGTTGAAGTAAGTTTTCCCCCCCAACAATTGTTCTTTTTTATGCTAGTTGATCATCCCTAACCTAAGAGGAGGAAGACCCCGTGCTCCCGAGGGACAACCTGCTAATGGAGAGCTTAGGGACCCTCTCACTTTGCTTAATCAAGTTGTAGCCAATCAAATCAACTAAGGGGCCCAAGCCTCTCATGCCCTTACACCGGCTTCTTAGGTGAGAGACTTCATGAGGATAAACCCGCCGAAGTTCTATGGGTCAAAGGTGGATGAGGACCCACAAGAGTTTATTGATGAGATTAATAAGGTATTGGCCATCATGAGTATTAGATCGGAAGATAAGGTAGAGTTGGTGGCCTATCAACTCAAGGGGTAGCATATACAGGGTACAACCAATGGAGGGAGGAGAAGGGTATCAACAATATGGTGCTTTAGGAGGAGTTCAAGGTGCCTTTCCTTAGTCGATTCTTCCCTCTTGACCTTAGGAAAGCTAAATTGATAGAATTCATGAATTTGAGACAAGGGTCAATGAATGTGAGGGAGTATGCCCTCAAGTTCAACCAACTCTCTAAGTATGCTCCTTACTTGGTTGCTGACCCAAGGGCTAGAATGAGCAAGTTTGCGATGGGTGTGTCCGACTTGGTGAATGAAGAATGTCGGTCCGTTATGTTGATTGATGACATGGGTTTATCCCGCTTGATGACTTATGCTGATCAAATGGAGGAGAATAAGTTGAGGAAAAAAAGGGGTAATAAGGCCAAGAGGTCTCGATTTGATGGTGGCTCCCAAGATCTAGAGTCCGGCGGTGCTCCAAGTAAGAGGGTTGCTAAGAATGGGGTGCCAAACCCAAGGTTTTCAAGAGGCAATTGAGGGATAAGTTTTCCTAGGTGTCCCCAAAGTGGAAGGCATCATTAGACAAATTCTTAAAGAATTCAAGAGCATGTTACGGGTGTGGCAAAGAAGGTCACAAGCTTATTGATTGCCCTTGTATATGAAACAAGGCCAAGGAGGGTCATCCTTAAGGCCAATGTGAGTTTCTTTGACTTTGATGTGTATGATTAGGAAGGTTTGGGTGTCCCTATTCCCTTCATTTTTCCTCTTGTTGCTTGTGGGATTCATGTATATTATGGATGGTTATGTGAACCTTGGTGTCTACACCTTTGTTGGGTCTGTTGTTGCTAGAAAGTTCATCAGTATTGTTTTGTATTCTTATTGAATTAGGTCTTACATTGTGACTTATTGGATTCGATATGATAGACTTTGATGTCATTCTTGGGTTGGATTAGTTACATGTATGTTGTGTCATTATTGATGGTGGGGTCCATAGAGTTAAATCCCAATTCCCTTTTTAAACCCGTCTTTGAGTGGTAGTGAAGGGTAAGTCCATTCCTTGTTTTATGGTATAATTGATCTCTAAGGGATTGTATTTTTCATCTTGTAAGAGTTAGGGGTGTTGAACCTAAGTTATTTAATTCTTTTGAGTTTTTTTCGGTGATCAATGGGTCCTTGATGTCCTTTCCGATATCTTGAATTTGGGGTGGTGTCTTTTGGTTTGACTTATGCACCAGTCATGTCTATAGGTCTCATGAATAGAGTATTTAATCCCTACCTTGCTACGTTTGTGGTGGTTCTTGGTGATGATGTGTTGGTTGTTTCCGGTAGTGAGGGAGAGCTTGTGAATCATTTGAGGGGGATATTGTGAATTTGGAGGAGGTGAGGTTGCTACTAATTATGGGAAGTGGAGACTCTTGGGGTGGTAAGAAGGTGATTGGAGGAGTTCACCAGTTGACTAGGTTGGGTGAGGTTTAGAATGGTGGTGTAGTGGCTTTGTTGGTTCTGAATCTTCTATGGTTGAAGGGGTCTAGTTAAGTAAGGCTTTGATTTTCATCTTCATAAGAGTTGGGGTTTTTGGTGAGGAATGGTAGAGAGGAGGTCTTCTCCCAATGGGGAGATGGTGACTTATGTTTTAGCCCCTATGTCATTTGCATACATCCATCTTTATTTTAACAAGTTCTTGACGATTTTTGACACTTATGTTGATGTTTTGAAAATAGTATTTTAAATATATTGTTCCATTCTTGTTAGGGCTGATTTTTTCATGTTCACTCTTATCATGTACATTTTTTTGACATTCGGGGATGAATGTTCCCAAGGGGGAGATATTGAAACGACCTCAAAAAGTGCACAAAAAGTGCCTCAAAAGTGTACATTTTTTTGACATTCGGGGATGAATGTTCCCAAGGGGGAGATATTGAAACGACCTCAAAAAGTGCCCAAAAAGTGCCTCAAAAGTGCCTGGAATCGTAATTTACATATATCTAAAACTCCATTTGTTATATACAAGATCTAACTTCATATTCTTATTCAGGGGACAAAATTGAGTGGGAAATAGGTCTAACCCGAATTTTAGAGCAACCGTATCAAAATCCAAAAATCGCAAAAATGCAATTTAGGAGGCTCAAATTTAAAGGGGCATATCTCTTGGCACACAAAGAAATGGATGGCCCACGACCTACAAAATTAAATATCTTTGAATTAGCTTTTCAACGCACTTGGTTTCACCTCATTCCGAGATTGAATGAAGAATTTATGCCCATTTTTGTAGAACTCATTTGTGCAGAAATGCAAATTCCAGTGAGTTTCGCGATGCGAAGCAGTGTTATTTTGGTTCCTTTTTTGGATTTCGGTCCAAGACTTTCAAGTCTTGGGCTTAAGGGTTCCCATACTTTAAAATACCTACACTTTGCCTTATTTCACCCTCATATCATCCTAAACATTCCCCAACACTCACTCAAACACTTAGACTAATATTTCTCTCAAAATTCAAATCCCAAAAGCCTCATCCGGATCTAAGGAATTTCTTCAAACTTCAACTCTCCCTCTCTAATCTTCACCAAGTTCATCTACAAACCTAAGGTATGTGGGTTTTAACCATTAGGTCCTTTCACCCATGGTGCCCAATCCTCTTTTCTACTTAAATTGCATGATTTAAAGATGATTTTACGTGTGGGTTTTGTATATTAAGAAATTCACTGTACAGTGATTTGAGTTCAGGAAAGTATGGTTTTTTAGCATCTATTTGAGCTCTAAATCTTGGATCTAATGTTGGATTTGAGTTCATGAAACTATGGTTTTTAGCATCTGTTGAGCTCTAAATCTTAGATCTAATGTTGGATTTGAAGCAGGGTCTTGATTTATGTTGCTTGGGGGTGTTATAAAGTATTGATTTATTATTTTAGATAGGATTTACTTACATGTTTTCACTCTTGAATTGCATGGTTTTGCACTAGCACTACACACCTGCCAAGTGTTTTATAAAATATCCGGGTTAGGGTTCTTAAGGAATTATTGGTCCAATGCATGTCCTATGAGTTGAGTGACAATATGATGATTAAAGGGAGGTATATATGAGTGTTTAAAACATGTAAAGCACCTACATTATTGCAAGTGAATTTGTGGGCCCTCATGTGGTTATGTCCTTGGGGATTGTGATGAGTTATTGAGTCTTTATGCAAAGACCTATGGCCTTGCAAATTGTGAAGCCTACTAGAAGGGGTTATGAACATGGCATATACTTTACCCTCTAGTGCAAGGCCAATTCCTACATGTAGGGGTTATGAGCTATGTTGTACACCTTAGCCTCATGCATGAATCAATGTATCTATGTTTGAGGTTATGCTACTCTTGATGAGGTTATGTACTCTTGATAAGCTTATGTACTCTTGTTGAGGTTATGCAATATACTCTTGATTAAGGTTATGCTATGTAGCTCACATGAAGGGGTTATGAACCATGCTATCTCTTTACCCTCATGTGCTACCTATTACCTACTTGAAGGGGTTATGACCTATGCTATATCCCTCATCCTCTAGCACAAGGTATTTGGATAATCTAATCATGTCAACTTAGTGTCTTAGTAAGCTATGTAAGTATGATTATTTTCAAGCATGTTTACTTCAAGCATCATGCATTCATGCCATATTGCTATATACTTCTTTATTGCCTAATTATGCATTTTGATTATGTGTCTATTTCTTATTGCATTACATCCTACATACTTAGTAGATTTAAACGTACTAATGCATACTCTATGCCTACATTATTTCACCATGTAGGAACTGGAGTCCCACTTGAGCATCTTCACCCACATGGCTAGTACGATTTCACTCAAATTTGTTGGTCAGTGCTTATGATCTCATGCTATGTTCTAAGACTATATTTCTTTTATGTATGTATTAACTATGAAGGTGAGCCCGATTGTGTATTTCGCCCCCGCTCTTATCTATGTTGTAGAGGTGTTGTTAGACATGTCAAGTATTATGCTTGAGCTTTGACTCACTTATGATATTCAAGCTATTTAAGTATAAATCTCTCTCTCTCTCCCTTAGTCCCAATTCTCCTTGTTTATATTTCTTACGTTATTTTACATTGCTTTTGTGACCAAGAAGGTGTGATGATATGCTATGAGGCTTGTTTGGGGTCCCTTCTCCTTGTTTATATTTCTTATCTTATTTTATATTTCTTCCGTGACCAAGGATGCGTAATGATATGCTATGAGGCTTGTTTGGGGTTCCTTCGGGTTGACCATTCGCAGGTCACGTCTAGGCCCAAGGCTTGGATCGTGACAACCTTGGTTCTTCATTCAATCATGATGAGACATACTTGGAAATAATGTTCATATGATTTTAGAGAGAAGAAACACACCTTAGCATAGATTTTGAGTTATGGGTGTGGATTTAGAGCATATTTTCTACAATAGCTTGAGTGGATTGAAGAGTGTGAGCTTCCATTGTAAAATCTTTCACTCACTCTTTCTTTCCTTGTTCTTGAATTTATAAATTGTAGATTTAATTGAGTTTGGATGTTAATTTGCTTATGGGTATTGATGGAATCTCTTACTTTCATGCTTAGTTGATTATTTACTTGTAAGTCAAGTAGGTTACTCCCTAAACTACTTTGATTGGATTCAACTGATTTATCAGTTCATGCTTTCCTTCATTTTTAGCTTATGATTTGAGGTTCTGAACTTGAATCTAGTTTAGATCTTCAATTATTGCATGAAAATGTGTAATTGAAGTGGAGGGTTTATGTGATGGTTATGGGTTTGTGTGTGGAGTGCCTTAAAACGGACTCAACGACTAAGGTTTAGGATTTTTGCTCATGAGCTGCGCAAGCCACGCGTTTCTTTGAGTGATTCGCATAAAGAGGCCATAATAGGCTCTTGCGAAACATCATTATTGTCATAATTGAGATACTGGTTACAAGAAACCTAGCTTATCCAGAGAGTTTAATTAATGTTAAGTATGGTGGATCGATTGGGCTTTGATTGACTCCCGTATTCCCTATCCTTATTACCTTGCTTGACAAATCCTTATCTCATTTCCCTTACAAGTAGTTGTTAGCTTTGTTCTCCCCCTAATTAGTTAGAACTTGCTCAGTATTCACTTGTTGAATCAAAACTAGTAGCTATTTATCCTTACTTGATTCAATCACCACCACATTACTCCTCAACTTTTTTGTTGGGCTATATGCTGATAATGATAATCCCTGCGTCCTTCGAGTAGTGGGTTTGAGCAATGTATAAAATGTGAGTTTAAACTATCTTTTGTAATTATATCCTCGAAATCAGCCAACAGTTGACTTTGGTCAACATTCTTGGTAAAAATGCCTAACTGAAAATTTTAACAGCGCGGTTAGCTCTATTACATCACGTTTGGTTTAGAATGATCTTTCATTCAATTCTCGAGGTTTTTGGGTGCATTTTGACCCCTTGGTAGATTTTGATATTAGAAAATAGGACCCACACATGATCATAACATCCACTGACGAGAATTTTGACTACATCATTGAGTCTGAAATGTCATTTGCAATCTAATTTTATATGATTTGTATTTTTCTAACTCCGGATAAAGCCAAAGCATTAAAATTAAGTTTGAATAGTTGTTAAAGTCTAAGGTGCCGCGCCGACATGGCCAAATGATAGGCCGCTATGTGGCAAGTGACAAAAAATAGAAAAAAAAGAAAAAAGTTATATATTCTAGAAATTTTCTAGAAATTCATAAATTCAACTGGAACGACTCTAGACAACCATATTTCATGTGATTTTGACACAATTTCAATGATTCAAAAGGCTACCTTGTGTATTTTTCATGAAGAACATCATGGAAATATTGGAAATCGCTTTTAGCATGCCATTTGAGGTAAAATTTATTATTTATTTGTTGTATATTGAAGTGATTTTTTGAGAATTTTGACATGCTATTTGTTATCCACTTTAAGTTAGATTTTAGTGAATTTTAGGTCTATTCTATGTGTTTTTGCGAGACTCACACCATGGTAATGTCAAAATTGATTGATCAAGCTCCTTTTGGTGCAAAAATGTTATTTTTATTGCTGTTTATGTTAAGTTTTTTTGTTTGGAAAATTTCAAATGCGATGACATAGTCATTTTGAATCAATTTTTAGTTAAATTTTAGACAAAATTGAAGAGTTTTTCTATTCGCACATAGTGGTATTAATGAATATTTGTGAGATTGCTTGATTGGTGAGAAAATTGGGGGCAAACTGGCTACCATATATAGCTTTTATCAAAAAGAAACTTATTTTCATATTTGATTGTTTAGTTTTTTTTGGGGACTTTGTTTGAGCTATAATTTGAAATATCAGTTCAGGTAGTCATGAGGTTTATTTTGAAAGGTTGGTTTTGAATTTAAGATGTAGGGCTCACATTTTTCAATGGGGTCCAGAATTAACTCATTTTTTATATTATTGAGATATTAATTTCAAAATGATTGGATTGACGTCATGAGATTATTTTAATAGTTTGATAGCATTTCGAGATTGCTAAGAGGAGTACAACCCCTGTGGACTAAAATGTCATCTGGATGGCCTAGATAATTATTGTACTCATTGAATTGAAGGTCGTATTTGTTATAGTTGATCTGTTAAGGACCATAATTGTTAAAATTGATCTATTAAGCGGTATTGTTGTGGTTGACCTGTTAGATGTTGTAATTGCTCATTCTTGGCCGGTTAAGGTTGTATTGTCAAGTTTAACCTGTTGAGACTTGTTATGAGCTGTATATCATTTTTATTGTTGTAATTCTAATTATCTGGAGATTCTTAGGCCTTAGCCAAGGGTTAGGGTAGTGATTTCTTAGACTTGCACTATTGAGATCCAGTTACATGTTATGCACTCACTCAGTGTGACTTGAGAGGCGCAGGTCCTTGTACAATAACATAGCAGACTAAGATCAAATACAGTAAAGACTAAAGAAACACTATCACGAGGCAAGTCTCTCCTGCACATCATTATAAAGGCAAAGTCATGGTACATTTGTGGCTTGAGTCTACACTATGCACTATCATTTAAGGCATTCTTGGGTAGAGTCTAATCGAAGCCCTTGTCAGAAAACATGGCCAGCTGACTATATTCCAGGCTAAAGACCAGGTTGGGATCATGATCAGGGTTGGACTGCCAATGTGTCTAGGGCTAGAGTCCTGTCATATCTAGGATTGGAGTCTCAATGCGATATGATGTCCTCGGCCGGATCAAGATACATCAGAAGTACCAAGGTCACGTATGCATCATTCATTTGGGAATTTTCTTATTATGTAGCATTGTTAGACTTGTTACCAATATACCTACCCTACACCATTTTTATGGTTGGGTATATTATAAGGGCTCAATTGGTGTATAGGCTTAGTCGATAAGGGCTTACACCTACGTACATCATTATATCATTGTCCAGATTTTGGTTACATCAGTTAGTACATATATATGCATTACCTGGTTCTTGTTGATTTGAGTTACTTCGAATCTACAAATATGCATTACTTGGTTTTGGTATTATAGAATTAAATTCTGGCTTATTCCTATTTTTTTTTTACTATTTTTACTTAGTCAGCATATGATGCCTACTAGATACCATATTTTCTAGTACTCACCCTATAATCTGTATTTGCTTTATGATGCCGGTCCTAGTATGGGCCAGCATCATTTATTTTGTTATTTTTGTTGCTACCCTAGGAGACTTATGGTGAGCATCAGATGATCTTGGATCCTTCTAGTCTCCTTCTGTATCAGTGGGCCCATCTTGTGATACTAGAGACTAGCCTTGTATTTTGTTTTGGTCTTGTATATACTTGTACATGTTGTTTTGGGTTGAAAGTGGTATCCAATCTATAGTAGTTCTGTCAAAATTGACTTCTAGGTTCTGAGAAGATGATTCACCGCGTGTGTTTTTGCTATAGCTATAGATTTGTATATATATTGAGCAGGTTACCTTATTTTGATGTCTCTACCCTCATACCCATTACTAGTCATTTCGGGGTTGGCCTGTAGGCGGGTTATAGCAGGTGCCATCATGCCTGATAAAGTAGGGTCATGACAGTTGGATTCTAGCATTTCTTATTACTACAACTTTTTCTACTCAATCGGGCTACAATTCCTATAGGGTATTGTTTTGATACTCATATTACAATTTGCATCTATTTTTGTGATAAAAGTTCGAGCACCAACAACCACCATTGATATTTAAGATTTCAGAAGCATGTTTAGGAGGCAAGGGTTGAGTATATGACGTCTTGGATCAATGCCTATCTCCTTCTATATTTTGTAGTTCATCTTTTGCTACTTGAAGCAAGTTTATCTGTATGTGTATATTTTTTTAATCTATTATTAAGACTTATACTCTTTATTAGTGACTTCCAAGTTTTGGATATATATATATATATTTGATATTTAAGCTTGCAGAAGCATGTTTAGGAGGCAAGGGTTGAGTATATGGTGTCTTGGATCAATGCCCATCTCCTTTTATATTTTGTAGTTCATCTTTTGCTACTTGAAGCAAGTTTATCTGTATGTGTATATTTTTTTTTAATCTATTATTGAGACTTATACTCTTTATTAGTGATTTCTAAGTTCTGGATATACATATATATATATATATAGTGCTTTGCTTCCAGTTTAACTAATATTGTATTAATTTATTGCTTCCGCTTAGTTTCTACCCTTGAAATCCTTTATTTGTTATTTTGGGTCATGAGTTTGGCTTACCAACTTGCGGTTTATAGTATATGTAATCAGACTCGAGAAATCAGGTCATGACATTAAGAAGTCATTGTCTATTTAGATTACTTTAGCTCAATTCATTTCATCTTCAACTCTATTCAATAGCTTTCTGCCTTCATTAATAGTATTTTTTTCAACACTATTCAGTTCTTACAGTACTCCTGCCCTTTCCTATCCTTTGAAAATAAGCATGGTTAAAAATGGATTGAAAATTGTCTTTTAGGTGAAGTTACACATTTTGTAAAATAATGACGCTCTTGATGCCATTCTTGGTTTTGTAAACAATGATGCAGCTAAAAGGATTGAAAGAATTAACTAAAAAATGTCTCTTAATATTCTTCTGAAGCATATGAGCACTTTAAATAACAAAGCAGATGTCGACTTGGCTCCTATGCCACAAGCTATGCTTGGTCCCTCTCCCCTGGCACGGTGGAGATTTTGTAGCATGTCCCTAAGCATAAAATTCTACATAATTGAAACCTCTAAATTATCTCAACAAACTAAAACAATTAAATAGGAATTGAAAATTAAATTGATTCTAAAAGTGAGCAACTTATTTTGCTAAAGATTATTGTAGTTACTAAAAGTAAATATCAACAATATTAAAGGATCTATGTTGAAAATTTCTATGCTTTAGAAGATAGGCGGTCCTACATATAGAACTTAATCTTTTCCTAATTTTATTTTACCAATAATAACTGTGGTAAAGAGGTCTTTTTTCCTTTCCCTTTGTGAGGATATTAGGAGTTATCTTGTATTGGTTAAATTTTAATCAAATTGTGTTGTTGATATGTTCTTCCCTGTTTAATTTAACGATAATAGATGATTTCATTAATTTTTCTCTCTCCTATCCAACTAGGACTTTCTAGATTTGCAAGAACTTGATTTAATTGTCAAGTTGGCCTATCTTTCTTCGGCGAGTCTCAAGAACTTCTTCTTATCTGTTCTGAATGATGACAGAATCTTAGTTAACACGAAATCTCATTGAATTGTCAGAGCAAAATTTCAACATATCAGAGAATCATCGTAGCTCCAGTGATTTTATCACAATCAATGGCAACATGCGTTCTTCGGTGACCTCTTTACATTCTTCAGATCTATGATCTTCGGCAACATCTCCGATCACCAGCGACTTATTTTATCTTCATTATCTCCAGTAAATTCTTCTTCATCTCTGGTGACTTATTCTACCTTCATTATCTCTATCACACCGATCCCATTTCTAGTTGTGTCGAAAATGCACAGTGGTACATCTTGGAGTTACGGCATTCCTCTTTAAGATTTGGTTTTTTTTAGATTTTCCTAGAGATTTATCTAGTGGACCTAATTTCGATGATGACTTTGACTTTTCATCCAGATTCTAGTGAGTTCAATATTTTCCAGGGACATTTAACATTCCAGGTGATATCTTTCAAATCTCTTTCTATTTACTATTTAAATTAATTGTATCCTTTTACTTACCATGTATTTCTTACCATTCTTTTATTAGATTCTGAATTTGTTGGACTTTTCTCTCTCTTCTCAAATTGTTCTCTCTCTTCTTGAGAGTTTAAACGATGACTGTCCCGCAGTTACTCTGGTGAGTCCGCCATCCTTCATCATTTTTACTTACTCTTTCCTCTTTTCCGACAATGATGGGTCTCCACTTTGCTGGATGACTCATTCTTTGACACAAGAAAAAGATTAAAATCTAAAAGTTACCCTTTCCCAAACCCGTGCTTTTGTCAAACTCGTGTTGGTTTTGCGTCGAAGGTGCGCTGTTGGTTTTCTGGCAAAATCATGTTGGTTTTTCCCATCAATCTCCTTTATCGGCATGTTTTGGTCTTCTTCTTTCTGGCGATGTATGTGGTTTCCTGATCCTACCACCATAAGAAATTTAGCAATTTTGATCAACAACCGTTAGATTTCGGCAACTCAGGTTCAATCGTTCCTCTCCTTTCTTTAGTTCTTGATTTTGTCCAGTACCTTTCCAGAATTTTTGTGGGTTGCTATCTTTCTTGCTGTATCCAAAATTCTTGTTGTGTATTGGTCTTGACTGCACTACTTCATCTTTTATCTACACTATCTCATTGTTATTAACTTATTGATATTGTTCTACTATTAATTTCTGCTATTAGATTTGTACTATTAAGTTTAAACTGTTAAATACTTATTGTGGCCTTGCTGATTTATGTTGTTACATAGTTTTACTGTTTACACTTTAGGACCTCACTGTTTGGTGCCAAACAGTGAGCTTATTATTTGTTGTATTGTATTTGTTCTTAATTGCATTGGGTTCCTAGCATAGATTTAAGTGTTTTGGTATTATTATATTGTTGGGCTGATTATTTGTGAGAGTTTGTATCTTGGGTTCATAGTTTATTTAGTTTTTCAGTAGTTCATAGTTTAGTAGCACTTGGAATTGGTGGTGGATTAGGTTCATGTTGTCGGTTGGGGTTGGAGGCAAGGGATAGCGGTAGTAAGAGGAGAAAAGGCAGACTTAGGATAAGAAGAGGGTCATGGAATATATGATCACTTAAAGTGATGTCTATAGAGTTAGTGAAGAGTCTTAAGAGAAGACAAGTTATTATAGCATGTGTTCAAGAGACCAGATGGGTAGGTACCAAAGATCGGGATGTAGACAGATTTAAGTTATGGTACTTTGGGGGCACCACGAATAGAAATAGAGTAGGTATACTAGTAAATAAGAACCTTAGGGACAATGTGGTGGAGGTCAGGAGAGGGTAAATGATAGGATGATGTCTATTAGACTAGTTATTGGCAAGCATATAATAAATGCAGTTAGTGCCTATGCACTGCAAGTGGGCTTGGATAAGGAGGTCAAGAAGCTTTTTTGGGAGGTACTAGATAAGCTTATGAGTGGTATACAGACCACAGAAAAGATCTTCATAGAGGGATATTTTAATGAACATATCGGTGCAACTTCTAGTGGTTTTACTGATGTACATGGAGGCTTTGCTTTCAGTGAAAGGAATGGAGGAGGGACATCTCTTTTAGATTTTGCTAAAGCATGTGAGTTGATTATAGGTAACTCATGTTTTCCAAAGAGGGAGAATAACTCAAATACCTTTCGTAGCATGGTAGCAAAGACCCAGATTTATTACCTTCTCCTCCGAAAAGGGGATAGAAGCCTTTGTAAGAATTGTAAGGTTATCCCGAATGAAAATATCTCCACTCAACATAGGCTTTTAGTGATGGCTTTAGAGATTAAAAGAGATAACAAGAAAAAAGTTATCTTTACCAAACCAAGGATTAGATGGGGAGGCTTGACTCCTACCCTTTTCTTGGAAATAGGTAGAAGTTAAGTAGTTTCAGAGCATGGAACAGTAGTGAAGTTGCCAACAGTATGAGGAACAATACTGCTGGTAGCATTAGAAAAGTAGCTTTTGAGGTTCTGGGGGTATCGAGAGGGACCTTTGGTGGACATCAAGGTGACTAGGGGTGGAAAGGAGAAGTATAAGGCAAAGTGAATGCTAAGAAGGTAGCCTACATGAAGTGGTCAGAGTGTATAGATGAAGATGTAAGACAAAGGCTTCGAGATATATATAAGACAATGAAGACAGAAGCAAAAATGGCAATCACGAGCGCTAAGACAATAGCGTTTGAACATTTATAGGTTGAGTTAGGAGACAAAGGTGGGGATAAAAGATTGTATAGGCTCATGAAAGTGAGAGAGAAAAAAGTTCGCGTCATTGACTAAGTGAAGTGCATCAAGGATGAGGATGGCAAAGTGTTGGTGGATGAGAATTCCATCAAGAGAAGATGGCACACTTACATTCACAAACTCCTAAATGAAAAAAGGGATAGAGATATTAAGTTGGATGATTTGGAACAATATTATAGCCATCAATATTTTGGCTATTGTAGGTGTTTCAAAGCTGATGAGGTTAGATGTGCTATTAGTAGGATGAGTACAGGTAGAGTGATCAGAACCGATGAGATTCTGGTAGAGTTTTGGAAGAGCACGACCAAGGATGGTTTGAAGTGGTTGACCAGGTTGTTCAATGATATTCTGAGGAAAACTAAGATGCCAGATGATTAGAGGAGGAGTACAATGGTTCCATTGTATAAGAACAAGGGTGATATCCAAAATTGCAATAGCTACAGGGGCATCAAGTTGCTAAGCGACACTATGAAAGTTTGGTAGAGGGTGGTAGAAGTGAGGGTGAGAAGAATACTGTCTATTTCATAAAATCAATTCAGATTTATGCCAAGGCGATCGACCACTGAAGTAATTCATCTTGTTCAGAGACTAGTGGATAAATATAGGGAAAGAAAGAGGGACCTTCATATGGTATTTATTGATCTTGAGAAAGCCTATGATAAAGTTCTGAGGGATGTCCTATGGAGGTGCCTAGAGGGAAAGGTGTTTCAATAGTGTATATTAGAGCGATAAAGGACATTATGACTGAGCCAAGACTTGAGTAAGAATAGTGGGAGGAGATTTTGAGTATTTTGTGGTCAAGATAGGACTTCATCAATGATCAGTTCTTACCCCTTTTCTTTTTGCTTTAGAGATAGATGAGTTGACATGATTTATTCAAGAGGAGGTCCCTTGGTGTATGCTAATTTGCGGATGATATCGTACTACTTGATGAGACTTAGGGTAAAGTGAATGATAGGTTGGAGGTTTGGAGATATGCTTTAGAATCCAAAGGGTTCAAATTGAGCAGGACTAAACTAAACACTTAGAGTGTAATTTCAATGTTGTAAGGGATGAAATAGACATCGAAGTGAAGATTGACACTTAATCTATTCCTAAGAGAGAAAGCTTTAAGTATATTGGGTCCATCATCCAGGGTAGTGGTGGTATCGGTGATGAAATCACACATCATATAAGGGCTGCATGGATGAAGTAGAGACTTACATCTAGAGAATTGTGTGATAAAACGATACCACTTAAGCTTAAAGTTAAGTTATACAGAATGGTGGTCAAGTCGTCTTTGCAATATAGGGTGGAATGTTGGTCAGTCAAAAACACAAATATCCAAAAGGTGCAAGCTACACAGATGAAGATGCTGAGATGGATGTGTGGATATGCCAGGAGTGATAAGGTTATAAATGATACCATTTGGGAGAAGTTATGGATGACCTCTGTGGCAAATAAGATAAGAGAAGCGAGACTGTAATGGTTTGAGCATTTTTAGAGGAGAAGTGTCAATGATTCTTTTAGAGGTGTGAAGGGTTAGATTTAGGAGTTACCAGCGAGGTAGATGCAGACCGAAAAATATTGGGGGAGGTCATTAGAATGGATACGGCACAACTCTATATCATCAAGTGCATGACCTTAGACAGAAAGGAGTAGAGGTTGAGCATTAGAATGGAAGGTTAATAGGAGTTTAGGGATAAGAGGATGTCTAGCCCTGGGGTATATTAGGTTAGTTGGTTTTGACATGTATGTATGTCTTTATATCTTACTTGATTATTGTATGTCTGATATTTTTTTCCATTATTGTATTTATATATTATCATTTGCTTTTTGTTTTAGTCATTTCTCTTTCATATCTAGTATCTTCTGCTTGTGGGACCAGACACTTTGAGCTGAGGGTCTTTCGGAAATAGGCACTCTATCTATATGAGGTAGTGGTAAGGTTTGCTTATATTTTACCCTCCCCGAACCCCACTTGTGGGATTTCACTGGGCATTTTGTTGTTGCTGTTGTTGTATTTCTTGCCTTTTACATATTGTGTTGTGATTTTTTACTTGTTGTCTTACCTTTTGTCATATATTTTTATATTGATAATATATTGCTAAATTTACTATTTTTTATAATATTTGTTTTGTTATTATATATTTTGAGCTTACATATTGTATTGGATTGCCTGTTACCACATAGATCTATAGTTTCTATCTCATTTATTCATTTACATGATTTTTGTATCTAGTTGTTGGATTAGTATAAAATATACTTTATATTTTACTTTTTTATATCGTTGAATTGTGGTTTTATAGAAGATTATGACTTCTTGATATTTGGTAGTTTAGAGAGTTATTAGTTCTTAGTTTAGTGGATTGGGATCTGATGGTGGATTAGGGTCATGTCGTCGGTTAGGATCGAACACTAGGGGTAACAAGAGTAAGAGGGGAACGAGATTACTTAAGTTAAGAGTAGGGACGTGATACTTAGAATTACTTATAGGGAAATCTATAGAGTTAGTAAAGAGTCTTAAGAGGTGACAAATTAATATAGCATGTGTTCAGGAGACCAGATGGGTAGGTAACAAAGCTCAGGACATAGATAAGTTTAAATTATTGTAGTTGGGTGGTTCTGAGGATAGAAATGGAGTTGGTATACTAGTAGATAAAGGCCTTATGGAGTATGTGGTTGAGGTAAGGAGGATTAATGATAGGATGATGTCTATTAAACTTGTGCTCTTTAGGCATATAGTGAGTATAGTTAGTGCCTATGCACCTCAAGTGAGTTTGGATGGGGAAGTCAAGAAGTTCTTTTGGGAAGAGTTGGATGAGGTTTTGAGAGATATACCGGATATAGAAAAAATCTTCATTAGAGGAGATCGTAATAGACATATGGATGCAACTTCTCGCGAGTTTGACGATGTACCTGGAGGCTTTGGTTTTGGGGCGAGGAATGGAGGTGGGACGTCTCTTGGATTTTTCCAAAGCTTTTGAGTTGGTTATTGCTAACTCATGTTTCTCGAAGAGGGAAAACCGCTTAATTACCTTTTGTAGTACTGTATCTAAGACTTAGATTGATTATTTACTCCTCCGAAAGGGTGATAGAAGCCTTTGTAAGAATTGCAAGTTATTCGAGTGAAAATATTTCCACCCAACATAGGCTTCTAGTGATGGATTTTGAGATTAAGAGGAAAAAAAAGAAGAAGGTTATCTATGCCCAATCGAGGATTAGACGGGAAGGCCTAACTGCTGCCCTTTCTCGGAAAATGGGAGATAAGTTGAGTAGTTGAAGCGCTTGGAGTAATAGTGGAGATGTGAACACCATGTGGGACACTATGACTTGCTGCATTAGAAAAGTACCTACCGATGTACTTGGGGTTTTGGGAGGGACTTTTGGTGGACGTCAGGGTGATTAGTGGTGGAACGGAGAAGTTCAAGGCAAAGTGAAAGCTAAAAAGATTGCTTATACAAAGTGGTTGTAGTGTAGAGAGGAGGGTGAAAAGTGAAGAATTAAGATATCTACAAGATGGCGAAGATAGAAGCGAAGATGGCTATGACGAGTGCTAAGATAACAACGTTTGAGTGCTTGTATGTAGAGCTATATGATAAATGTCATGACCCAAGCCTAGGGTCTAGTCGTGATCAGCGATTGGGGAACCTAAAGGAACCCCAAGCAAGTCTTCTAGCATATCACTACATATCCTTGGTTGTAGAAGCAACTAAAAAAATGACAATAAAAGATAAGCATAACAAGGGGAATTGGGAGTAAGGGAAAGAGTTAAACACTTGAATAATATAAACGAGTCAATGCTCAAGCATAATACAAAACTTATCCGATAATACCTCTAGACATAGAACTTAGTGGGTGCCAAGACAAATAACTGGGCTCACCCTCATAGACAAAATAAAACATAAATAAGAATGTCTCAATACATAATAAGAGCAACATAGACTAAGGTCCTCGAAGTGGAGGACTTACCAACTAGCTTGAGTAGTACCGAACGAACCATGTGGAGGAGGCGGATGCTCAACTTGGGCTTCGATTCCTACATGGTAATATCATTTAGGCAAGGGTATGCGTTAGTATGTTTAAATATACTAAGTATGTAGGATGCAATGCAACAAGAACTAGGCATCATAGTCAAAATGTGTAACAATAGGCAATAGGCATAATATAACAATATGGCATGTATAATCAATCCATAAGTAAAACGTGCTTAAGTAGCTCATGCTCATATAGGCTATCATATGTGTAGAAGAGACCAAGCTAGATTTCCAAGGTACAAACCCCTCGGTTAGTTGATGATGGTTTCACCCCATCATCCCGGTGGTGTGGTACAAACCCTTCACATGGTTGATGATAATCACATCTTATCACCACAGTGGTGAAGTATAGACCCCTCATATGGTTTATGAGTACAAACCCCCACCTCGATTGATTAGTACAAACCCCCACCTTGATTAATGAGTTCAAACCCCCACCTCGATTATTTGGACACTTGTCCCTCCGGATAGAGCATGGTCTAATGCAACACTTTATATAGAGTATGTTATATACATAAGTTCATTTCATCATCATATAGCCAATCATATCATATCTCATGCTTTGGACCTTCAACTCCTCAAGAAACCACATTCGGACATTTTATCAAACACTTAGCGGGTGTGTAATGATATTATAAAATCATGAAATATAGAGATGAAATCATGCAAGCAAATCCATTGTGAAACTATCAATCAACACCTTGCAACATCCCCAAGCAACATACATCAAGACCCTTACTCAAATCTTACAATAGAAAAAAGATTTATAACTCAAAACATGGCAAAACAGTCACAATTTTACATAGTTTTAACATAGTGTGCAATGAATTTCATATTAAGCAAGACCCATTTGTAAATCAACTTTAAATCATGCAATTTAGGTAAAAGGAGGCTTGGGTATCATGGGTGAAAGAAACCCATGAAAGAAACCCAGATACCTTAGCTTGGAGATGAACTTGATGAAAATTGGAGATGGGGACTTGAAGCTTAAAGAAGAACCTTGAAGGAAATCCTTAGTTCCGGATGAGGGTTTGAGACTTGAATCTTGAGAGAAATATAAGACTAAGGGTTGAAGTGAGTATTGGGAAATGTCTTGGGAGATATGAGGGTGAAATAATAATAAGTATAGGTATTTTCAAGTATGGGAACCCTTAGGCCCAATACATTAAAGTCTTGGACCGAAATAACACGACTCCATGTTGCAGAAGCGACGTGGATTACTCATTGGAATTTGCATTTCTACACAAATAAGTTCTATGAAAATGGGCATACATTCTTCGTCCAAACTCGGAATAAGGTGAAAGCAAGTGCATTGGAAAGCTAATACAAAGAGCTTTAGTTTGGCATGTAGTGGGCTACCCAATTCTTTGTTTACTAAGAGATATGCCCCTTTAAATTTGACCCTCCTAAATTGTGTTTTTGCGATTTTTGGATTTTGATACGATTGCTCTAAAATTCGGATTAGACCTATTCCCTACTCAATTTGACCCCCTGAGCAAGAATATGAAGTTGGGTTTTTGAAATAACGAATGGACTTTTAGATATATGGTGGTTATGATTCCAGGCACTTCCAAGGCATATTTTCAGGCACTTTTTAGGGTCGTTTCAATATCTCCCCCTTGGGAACATTCATCCCCAAATGTCAAAGAAACGTACATGGGAAGAGTGACCATGAACAAATCAACCCCAACAAGAATGCCACATTATATTTAAAACACCACTTTTAAAATCTCAACGCAAGTGCAAAATCATCATAAACTTGTCAACTTAAACATGAATGCATATGAATGACATAGGGGCTATAATACAAGAATTGGAATCACGGAAAGGACTTTACATGTCATCATAAGCTTTGATAGAATGGAAGAGATATGGATATTGCTTCTCCATGCTCGTACCGGCTCCCTAAGAGACATGTATGACTATATGACTTCACCAACAAGGGCTTTGACGAACACCATATCAATATTAGTCAATTTCTTCATTCATCCATCCACACCTCCAACGGGACCTTCTCCTAAGTCAACTTATCCTCCACATTATCTACCATCTCAAAGAGTTCTATAGCACTAGAGCGACCAACACATCTCCTCAACCTAGAAACATAAAGAACCGAACAAACCATAATCATATCCTAGGCAAATCCCATCCACATGCAACCTTACCAAGTTCCCTCTTCACCCTATAAGGAATTACAACAAAAAACTCATTTGTCAACCTTAAATTAGACCTCCTCAACTATAAGATAAGCATAACAAGGGGAATTGGGACTAAGGAAAAGAGTTAAACACATGAATAATATAAATGATTCAAAGCTGAAGCATAATACATAACTTGTCCAACGACACCTCTAGATATAGAACTTAGTAGGGGCCAAGACAAGCAACCGAGCTCACCTTCATAGTGAAAATAGAACATAAAGAAGAATGTCTCAATACATAATAAGAGCAACATAGACATTAGGCATCATAGTCAAAATGTATAACAATAGGCAATAGGCATAATATAACAATATGATATGTATGATCAATACATAAGCAAAATAAGCTCAAGTGACTCATACTCATATAGGATATCATATGTATAGAAGATAGCAAGCTAGCTTTGCAAGGTATAATACCCTTGGTCTTAAGTAGCTCATGCTCATATAGTATATCATATGTGTAGATGAGACCCAGCTAGATTTCTAAGGCATAAACCCCTCTATTGGTTGATGATGGTTTCACCCCATCATCCTAGTGGTGTGGTATAAACATCTCACATGGTTGATGATAATCACACCTTATCACCACGGTGGAAAACTACAAACCTCTCACATGGTTGATGAGTACAAACCCCCACCTCCGTTGATGAGTACAAACCCCTACCTCAGTTAATGAGTACAAACCCCTACCTTGGTTATCCGGGCTCTTGTCCCCCTGGATTGGGCATGGTCTAATGCAATACTTTATATAGAGTATATCATATATGTAAGCTCATTTCATCATCATATATTCAATCATACTATATCTTATGCTTTGGACCTTCAACTCCTCAAGAAACCACATTTAGATATTTTATCAAACATTTAGAGGGTGTGTAATGCTAATATAAAATCATGAAATATAGAGATGAAATCATGCAAGAAAATCCATTGTAAAACCATCAATCAACACCTTGCAACACCCTCAAGCAACATAGATGAAAACCCCTACTCAAATCTTATAATAGATCAAAGATTTATAGCTCAAAACATAGCAAAACAGTCATAATTTCACATAGCTTTAACATAGTATGCAGTGAATTTCATATTAAGCAAGATCCATTTGTAATTCAACTTTAAATCATGCAATTTGGGAAAAAGAGGCTTGGGTATTATGGGTGAAAAGATCCCATGAAAGAAACCTACATACCTTAGCTTGGAGATGAACTTGATAAAGATTAAAGATGGGGACTTGAAGCTTGAAGAAGAACCTTGAAGGAAATCCTTAGTTCCGAAAGAGGGTTTGAGACTTGAATCTTGAGAGAAATATAAGACTAAGGGTTTTATTGAGTATTGGGAAACGTCTTGGGCGATATGAGGATGAAATAATGCAAAGTATAGATATTTTCATGTATGGGAACCCTTAGGCCCAAGAAATGAAAGTCTTGGAACCGAAATAAAAAAAATAATACCAAAATAACGTTGCTCTGCATCATCAAATCAACGCGAATTATTCATTAGAATTTGCATTTCTGGAAAAACAAGTTCTATGAAAAAATAGGCATAAATCCTTCATCCAAACTTGGAATGAGGTGATTCTAATTGTGTTAGAAAGCTAATTCAAATAGCTTTAAGTTAGTAGGTCGTGGGACACTAGTTCATTGTATGCTAAGAGATATGCCCCTTTAATGTTGACCCTACTCAATTATATTTTTGTGATTTTTGAATTTTGATATGGTTGATCTAAAATTTAGATTAGACCCATTTCCCACTCAATTCAACCCCATGAACAAGAATACGAAGTCATAATTTTTAAATAACAAATAGATTTTTAGATATATGAAAATTACAATTTTGGGCAATTTCGAGGCACATTTTTGGGCACTTTTTAAGGTTGTTTCTATAATGGCACAGAAAAGAGATTGTATATGCTCACAAAAGAGAAAGAGAGAGAAAAGCTCATGACTTAGATTAGGGGAAGTGCATCAAGGATGAGGTAGGTGAGGAGTTGGTGGATGAGACTTCTATTAAGTTAAGGTGGCAAGCTTACTTTCATAAACTCTTAAATGAGATAGGAGATAGAGATATTGAGCTGCATGAGTTGGCACACTAGGATAGTCATTGAGATTTTGGTTATTGCAGGTATTTCAGAGCTGAGGAGGGTAGATGGGCTATTCGTAAGATGAAGAAAGGGACAACGATCGAACCTGATGAGATTCTAGTGGATTTTTGGAAGAGCATGGGCAAGGAGGGTATGGAGTGGTTGACTAGGTTGTTCAATGATATCATGAAGACTTTTAAGATGCCTGATAAATGGAGAAGTAGTATGATGGTTTTATTGTACAAAAATAATGGTGATATTAAAAATTATAACAATTACAGGGGTATCAAGTTCTTAAGCCATACTATGAAGGCCTAGGAGAGAGCGGTGGAAATGAGGGTGAGAAAATGAGTGTCTACTTTTGAGAATAAGTTCGAATTTATATCGGAGCAGCTGACTACTGAAGCAATTCATCTTGTTCAAAGATTAGTGGAGGAATATAGGGAATGAAAGAAGGACCTTCATATGGTATTCATTGATCTCGAGAAAGCCTATGACAAAATTTTGTGAGATGTCCTATGGAGATGACTACAGGCGAAATGTGTTCCAATGGTGTATGTTAGAGTGATAAGGGACATGTATAAAGGAGCCAAAACTCTGGTAAGAACAGTGGGGGGAGACTCAAAGTATTTTCCTGTTGATATGGGACTTCATCAAGGGTCTACGTTGAGCCCTTTTCTTCTTGCCTTACTAATGGATAAGCTGACATGATTTATTTAGGATGAGGTTCCATAGTATATGCATTTTGGTGATGATATAGTATCAATTGATGAAACTCGAGCTATAGTTAATGATAAATTAGAGGCTTGGGGAATACTTTGGAATCCAAAGGGTTCAAACTAAGCAGGAACAAAATAGAATACCTGGAGTGCAAATTTAGTGTCATGAAGGATGAAGTAGATATTGAAGTACAACTTACCTCTCAATCTATTCCCAAGAGAGAAAACATTAAATATCTTGGGTCCATCATCCAAAGTAGTGGTGATATAGGCAATGATATTACACATTGTATAGGGGTAATATGGATAAAATAGAGGCTTGCCTCTAGAGTATTGTGTGATAAGAAGATACCACCTAAATTTAAAGGTAAGTTTTACTGAACGGTAGTTAGACCATTTTTGTTATATGGGTTAGAGTGTTGGTCAATTAAAAATTCATTTGTTCGGAAGATGCAAGTCACGGAGATGAGTATGTTGAGATGGATGTGTGGACATACCAGAAGTTATAAGATTAGAAATAAGATCATTCAGGAGAAGTTAGAGGTGGCCCCTATGGTTGACAAAATAAGAAAAGCGAGACTACGATGGTTTGGTCATGTACAAAGAAGAAATACGGATGCTCCTGTCAGGAGGCGCAGAGGATCGAGTTAGAAGTTACATGAAATGGTAGAGGTAGACCAAAGAAGTATTAGGGGGAGGTGATTAGACAAGATATGAAGAAACTTTATCTCATCGTGAACATGACCTTAGATAGGAAGGAGTTGAGGTTGCATATTAGGGTGGAAGGATGATAGGCTAGTAGGGGTAGATTGATGTGTGGTCATGTGATTATAGTAGGTTAGTAGAATTAGTCATGTCTTTGTATCTTGTGGGGTCATTATCCGTCTTATATTTGTTACTTCTAGTGTATTTACATTTTATCATTTGCTTTTCATGATTAAATGTTTTCCTATTTCCCATTCTTTTCCTTTTTTTTCCTTATCTAGTATCTTTTACTTATGGGGCTTGATTTTTGATACGAGAGTTTTTTGAAAACAACCTCCCTATCTCTTTGAGGTAGTGGTAAGTTCTGCATACATTTTTACCCTCTCCAGACCCCACTTGTGGGACTCTACTGGGTATGTTCTTGTTTTGTACCAAAATACCGTTTAGTCTTGTAGCCTTTAATATGTCACGTGGTTGGAATTAAAAGAGTTCAAAATTAGTGAATTTTTTTTGAATTTGACTAAAAAGGAAATTAAGACAAGCAAAATAAAATAGATGGAGAAATTAAGGTTCTGTCCTAATTTCAAAACGTAAATTATGGTAATCGCTTATATTGATATATATTAAACATTTACCCTATTCTGCCATTTATTTTCATTGCATAACATCAATTTCTCCATTTGATATCTAATTTTGACAACTAAATAGTAGTAATCAATTATATCCGTTAATATTAAAAATCAATCCTTCAATCATTCATTTTCATTTCATAGTAAAGATTTCTTCATCGGCTTCACCTTTCTCTCCATCTCTCCAACTCATCGGACTACTAGTCTCATCTCTTTTAGGGTTTCTCTAATCTCTCTATCTTTTCCTGGTTAGGATTTCAACTGTTGATTTTGTCTGTATTTCTTGGCGACCTTCAAAGTTTTTCGGTGACGTCTAATTTTAGTTTCCAGTCAGATTCTTTCATGATACAAACATTATTCAGGTGATATCATCCATTTTCCTCAGCTTATATATATTTCTTGATTCCTTCTTGTTCAATTTTTTCCATTTCTTGTTACCTTGTTCAAATTTTACATGTTTTTTGCCTATTTCATATTTTTCGAAATATTTCTTGCCTGTTGCATACTATCTTGCAATAATTCTCTTTCTTACAACATTTCTTGCCTATTACATCTTTCTTGCAATATTTCTTACTTCTTGCTTGTTACATATTTTTTAATATATTTTATCTCTTGTTATATTTTTTGCTAGTTAGATATTGTGGTTGTTTGTCATACTCTTTGCATCTTGGTATTGTGGATTGTTGCAAGTATTTTATAGGATTATTATTTTTTGTCTTGTTTTTTGTATTCTACATGATCATAGAATTGATTAGTTGATTATTATAAACTATAGTTTAGATTTATTATTTTGTATTGTTGGGTTGTTGTCTTTGTGAGATTATTTATTCTTTATCCTTTATAGATTGTTTATTCTTTATCCTTTATAGTTTGTTGTATTAGTAGTTCTTAGTAAAGTTTTGTGGCATTAGGGTTTGATGGTGCATTAGGATTATGTCGTTGGTTGGAGTTGATAGCTAGGGATAGTAGTGGTAAGAAGGGAACGGGCTTACTAAGGTTGAGCGTAGGGGTGTGAAAGATAGGATAACATACAGGGAAGTCCATAGAGCTAGTGATGAGTCTTAAGAGGAGGCATATTAATATAGCATGTGTTCAAGTGAGCAGATGGGTAAATACCAAAGCTCGAGACATGGGACAAGTTTAAATTATGGTACTCGGGTGGCACTAGGGATAGAAAAGGAGTAGTTATCCTAGCAGATGAGGACCTTAGGGAGTATATGATTGAGTTTAGGAGGATTAATGATAGGATGATGTCTATTAAACATGTGGTCGGTAGTTATATTGTGAATATAGTTAGTGCCTCCCAAATTGGGCCTGGATGAGGTTGTGAGAGGTATATCATACTGCATAAATCTTTATTTGGGGAGATTTTAATGGGCATAGTGGTGCTACTTCTAGTGGTTTTGATGATGTCCGTGGAGGCTTTGATTTTGGGGAGAGGAATGGAGGTAGGACATCTCTCTTGGACTTTGCTAAAACCTTTGAGTTGGTTATTGCTAACTCACGTTTCTTGAAAAGAGAAACTCACTTGGTTATCTTTCGTAGTATGGTAGGTAAGACACAAATAGATTACTTATTTCTCCAGAAGGGTGATAAAATCCTTTGTAAGAATTGCAAGGTAATTCCGAGTGAAAATATTTCCACTCAACATAGGATAAAAATCATAAAGTTATTTCTCAAGTTTGTCATATGTCTCTTTGTCCTTTCTTCATTCTCTCTCCAAGAAAGACTAAAAAACCCATTTATAATAACTAGAATACAAGTCCAAAAACAAAATAGGAAAATTGGATTCGAGATGCATTACGATTAGGGTTACAGGCCGTACAAAGTTCTACGACTCGTACCTAGGCTTCATAGCCTTCATTCTTCAAAATTGGCAATCACTTCTATGACACCTTTCTACGGGCCATATTCAGACTTATGACCCATATAGGGTTTCATCTAACAGCTTTCCAGAAATTCATCAAATTCTGATCCTCAAGGTACAAAACCTAATCCACGACTCATATAAAATTCCAAATTGTAAACATCAACAGTGTTGTATTTTGACAACATATCAGTTTTGCCAAAAGCTGCTACGGAGTGAAATTTGTGAAAAATCATTTTTTAAAACATAATTTCTCACCAATTCATGGTAGTAAAACCTTTTGTTTCTAGTAGTACTCTCTCTAATCTAATCACTAAAAAAAGGATATACTAAGACAAGTTTCTATATGATCAGAA
>DF357356.1:190794-211169 GCA_000787875.1 Solanum virginianum | reverse complement strand
TAATTGGATCGGGCTGTGCAAATAGTCTTTTACATAAAAAGACAAGGTAAAGTTGCACAATGACCTATGTGGTCAGGCCCTTCTTCGAACCCCATACATAGCAAAAGCTTTCCATATACCTTTCATGCGAATACCTTTCCATATAATGGAGTCTTCATTTTAGATTGTACCATTGAAGCTATGCAGGTTCTTTGTTAGCTTAATAGCTTTAGTGATTAGTGATTTCCCAATCATTCAATAGTTTTCTAAAAGAAAAGTGCCAACCTTGAATTGTAGCCTCTAGTGATAGGCTTAGACAAAACATATCTGGAAACAACTCTTTTAGAGGGCAAGTCCTAGCATGTTTTCATGACAAAAAAAGATTCTTCTTTGATTCCCAACAGTAAATCCCATATAAGCATATCTGTAGCAGGGTTTGTGCCTCATTGTCCCAGTTGTCCACACTTTATAGCCACTTTCTCCTTCCACAGAGTTTGACAATAAAATGGGTCCATTGCTACTGAGAGTTTAAAGTCACAGGAAGATGACCATGACTATGCTCAACATAATAGCATTTTCTATTAGGGGGACATGTCATACGAGGTAATATAATGAGACACAATACATGAACATGCGATATGATAAAATAACCAATCTAATGTTTTGTCAAACAATGGGTGGTTTTGTAATTTAGGCTTTGTTATCACTCTAATAGCATATAGGTGGCATAGGAACTAGATTGAAAAAGAATGTTATTTCTCAACTTCTGAAGAAGAGCAAGTATCAATCAACCAAGATGAAAAAATGCAGTGACTCTTGTTGCATATGCTTGGTAAGGAGCATGAAACTTCCCTCCACTTTTAGTCTTGTTTGGAACCTTCTTCAATTATATGCTTTCCTGTTTCGATGTGTACAGGCACTTATGACAACAAGAAAGAACTAGGAAAATTGATTGTCGACATGAATTCCATTATCAATGCATCACGAAGTGGCTGAAAATCAAGAATTCTTTTCTTATTTGCAGAAGGATTCCTTTGAATCCATGAGATTGTAATTTCTCATGAATTTTGATTTTGACCAACCAATTTTCAAGACTTATTTTCTGTCGATTAACTTGTTGGACACATTTCATTCTATTATTTCTTGTGGATTAGCGGAGAACAAGATGGCGGAGTAGAACTATCCAAATGATAATCTATGATGAAAATACACTGTATTTCCAGTTTGGCATCTTTTCTTTCTTTTAGTTAGTTATCAAACCAGTCATTTTTATAAGCATTTGGATTAAAAGATGTCATTTTTCACTTGTTCAGTTTGGTGCCTTTTCAGTTTGAACTAAGGTAGTAGCTATGACCTTTGAGATTTCGATTTCTGCCAAAGTAATAATAATATTATTAGCTTATGGGACATGCAATTGCTTTAGTTTCTCTGCCAATCTTCTTGATAGTTGAAGATGACGATGTGTGATGAATCAATATCATGAGTTCGTTTTCTATGTATTGATGATGCTAATAATCACCTATGGAGATTTCTTACTTTTTATTCATGTGAAATGCCTTGTTGAAAAGTGACCCTTTTTCTTGGGCCTAACAAAGAAGTGTTTGGTATAATGGCATGTGTTTGAATTCGAACTTAGGATATTTGATAGCTTCACCAAATTTATTTATTGGACCAACTAATTAAAAGGGATAACGCTATGCATTAAGCTTCTTCTATGTATGGGTTTAAAGATGGACATAAATTCCCAGTGAACAACCAAAATACATGTCCTGTACGTCAAAAGATAAAGTAGTAAGCTCACACAGAGTGGCAAAAAAAAACAAGTTGAGCAAACTATGATAGAGCCCACAAAGATACATGCCTAGGTATATCAAACACCTACAGCGGAAATAAGTAGTCCACCAATGCAGAATCAACATATCTAACCTATTGGATAGTAGGGAAATAAATGAAAGCAATAAGAAGAAAGTCAGCTGGTATAAGTTACAGAGATCTATGTATGGCACTTGAATAAATAGTGAGAATGAGTTTGTGGCATGAATACAGTGTAAAAGCAAAGTGTTGAGGAACTAGGTACTGCCAATCCCAAATTACTACCCATATGAAGTAAGTTCCTAAAATATTAGAGGCATGAATACAGTGTAAAAGTAAAAAGAGCTATATGTGAACAAAATTGTGAGGAAAATTGCATTCGGATGTTTATGATTGGTGAACCATGATTATGGTGATAGAGGAAGAATTTTGGTGATGTAGAACCCGATCTATGCTGATGTTTCTCTTGAGATTATAAATGCACAAATTATTCATACCAAAATTCAGATCGCAACTTTGAATTATAGTTTTGCTTTACTGTGTATCGAATTCAAACACAAGGAGAGAGAGGAAGTATGTATATTGAATTGAGAACCTCACATAGTCAATAACAAGGGCCATGGATTTCTATAGGGGATCATAATGCAATAAAGTTAGTGACAAATATACTTATTAGAAATACTCTTTAAATGAAGCCGAGTTGAGAGTAGTAGTAGTAAATGGGTGGGTTGGGTCAAACTTGGGATAGTTGAAAATGAGTCAATATAAAATGAGTTATAATTCAACCTGCCTATATTTTATATGGGTAAATATTGGTTGGGTAACAAATGGGTCGGGTAAAATATTAGTTTACCCATATTTTCATGAGCAAATAGTGTTTTACTTAAAAATTCAATATGGATAAAGTATTTTAGTCTATCTTTGGAGGAAAAATATTGAAAATATTTTATTCAATTTACTTGTATCAAGAAACTAAACACCCAAAGTGGGATTCAACTCCTAAATTGTTATACAATCCCGAACTTGTCCAAGGACCCGACTTCTAAATCGGTTCAAAAATAAGTTTTTAATATTTTTTTGGTGTGGGTGGGTTTTTCGTTGGGGTGGGGAGGTTGCTTGGGTATAGGGTGCGCAGAAAGGACAGAGTAAAAAATATTGAATTTTTTTAAAAAGGAAATTTTGAATTTTCATTTTAAAGATTGAATATTTAAAAAAACTTAATTTTCTTTGGGGAGGGGATGGGGAGGAGGCTGGTGGCAGGGTCGGAGTATGGGGTGGGGTAAGAAATAAATTGTAATTTGAGGTTAAATGAGAGTTTTGAAAAATATTTTTCCTATTTTTTAGAGGCAATATTTAAAAAAAAAAATTTTTTGAAGAAAATAAGTCTATTTGAAAAAAATATTATTCAAAATATTTATGAGAAACAAACATAAATAAATTTTGAGTGAATAAAAGTTGAAAGTTTAACCCATTTGTCTAATTCATAGTTTACACATGTTTTACCTATTAAAACCCGTATTTCTATAGGTTGAATATGAGTTTGAACCCATATTTTGCCAATATAAAAAGTCACTTACCCAACCCATTAAACTATGGCGGATTACCAAAATATGGATTGATTTCGTCAGCACTAGTTGAGAGATTATAAAGAATTCTTAGAAGATGTAGGAATGGCTGCATTCAGGACAAAAGGAAGAGAATATATCTTGACAAATGGTCATATATACAACATTATAGATTAGGGATTGGTAAACACCAACTGCATGGTGACAATGGATTATGTCATGACCCAGGTTTGGGTGGGATAACACTTGCCTTAACCCACCAAAACAAGTTAGCCTAAATAGAGTTATAGCATTATACAATAGAAAAAAAACGGAGGATAATCCATACTAGGAAGAAATCACAAGTCTAAAACCATCCCAAGACTGGTATCACATATATAAGCCTCTATTATAATCAAAGATTTGAAAAAATTTACAAGTCTAAATGTTTTAGTCCTCGAATAGAATAGAACATACTATAAAAAAGGAGATTTGAGAATCCGATGCATAAATAAGCTGCTATCTCTAAGGCAATCCAGATGCTCAGATCAAAATGAAATAGAGAAAATCAAGAAGGACCAGCTCACAACTTACATGAGTATAGAAGCAAGGATGAGTACCAATAACATGGTATCCAACAAGCAAAGACTAAACACAAAGTAGAAAGTAAAAAGCACAAGTATTCCAACGACATCTCTGAACCTCCAAAACTATAATCTGCACTCAAGAAGGTTAACATGCATAGTATAAAATTCGATTATAAATTTGTATCCAATTAATTCATAGTCACAATTACCAAGTTTACCTATTAATGTATAGTTGCAAAGAAGATGCTCACAATTGTATTGTGTAAATAAGGTGCAGGATGATGCAATGCAATGTCAAGCAATCATGATGCATATTGTCCTACATCTACATTCGCTGATCAATTCAAATTGAAACCCATAGCAGCCACATATGCATTATGTATCCTTCAAGATAGACCTTGGGTACCAAAAAAGATCTCAACAATCAATATACCCACCAAAAGAGATATCGATCACTACAAAGGACCTAGGCAATTAACATAACTGATTAAAGAGACATCAACAACTGAAAACGACCTGGGCAATTAACATATCCAACTAAAGAGACCTTGACAATCAACACCGACTGGTAAATACCTCGGCTCCTTTACTTATAAGCTTAATCAATCTAGCCAGAACCATTTTTCATCTGAAACGGCCCAAAAAGTGCCTAAAAATGTGCCTTAGAAATGCCCATAATTGTAATTTCTATATATCTCAAAATGCGTGCATGATATCAAAAATTTAACTTTATATTTGTGATCAGGGGGTACAATTGAGTGAAAAATGGCTATAATCCCAATTTTAGAGCAACCATAGTGAAATTTCATTTTTCAAAGTTTACGAAAAATAGTGAGGATCCATGCCCCTGGCGAGACGCGACCCGGGTGTGGATCAGTGTATTTTGTTGCCAGTTTTCCTGTTTTGGTCCAAGGCCTTGGGGTCTCGGTCCTAAGCCTTCCTATGCATAAAAATACTTATACTTAGTCATTTTCAACCCCATATCACTTAAGACACTTCCAAAACCGTCTCTAACAATTAGCAAAAATTTCATCCAAATTCAAGTATCCCAAACTCATCTTCGAATCTCAAGAAATTCATTGAAACTTCAAGTTCTCTTTCAAATCTTTATCAAGGAAATCCCCAATTTTGAGGTATGTGTGTTTCAACCATTGGGTCCTTTCACCCATGGTGCCCAACCTTCTTTTTTATGTAAATTGCATGTTTTCAAGTTGGATTGTCTATGGGTATCTTTTATTATGAAAGTTGATTATAAACTATGTTGGATTTTATAAAATATTGATTGTTTAAGCATGTTTTGAGCTATCAATCTATGATTTATTATTAGATTTGATGAGGGGTTTCAATGTTCTTGCATGAGGGTGTTACCAAGTATTGGTGGGTTGATTGACATTGAGTTTTCTCACATGATTTCACTCATGTATTGCATAATTTTGAACTAGCATTACACACCTGTCAAGTGTTTGAGGGGGTGACATGCCTCAATCACCTTACATGGGGGTGATATGCCTTAGGTTCCAAGTAGAAGTTCACTTGATCTATGATGGTAAAGGACTCTTTCCTACATAAGTAGTATGTTCTATATAAGCATATGATTGACAAGCATGTTTCACTTCAAGCATTGCTCATGCATTCTATATTGTTAATATACTTATCCATTTGTTTATACTTATGCATTTTGACTATGTTGCCTATGTCTTGTTCCGTTGCATCCTAAATACTTAGTACATTCAAACATACTAATGCATACTCTATGCCTACATTATGTTATCATGGAGGAACCAGAGCTCCTCACGATTATCCTCTACGTGGCTAGATTTAGCATCTTGAAGATAAGCTTTGGTGATTCCTCAAGTTCGGGGATAGTAGCAATACTATTCTTGCTTATGTTATTTGTTTATGTTGAACTTGGTACAATGAGGGTGAGCTCAAAAAGTATCTTGGCCCCCGCCTAATCTATGCTATAGGTGTTTCTATACAAGTAATATAATTAAGCTATGATCTTGACTCTTCTATATTTATACTATTAAAGACGTCCATTAGTCCCGTTTTCCCTTATTTATGTCTCTACTAGCTATTTTATGCTTCCACGAGCAAGGATGTGTAATTGATATGCTAAGAGACTTGTTTGGAGTTCCTTCGGGTTTCCCATTTGTCGTGCCACGTCTAGGCCCTAGGATCGGGTCGTGACACATCAACTTTTATTAAAAAGTGGAACTCAATTAATCTTTCAAAGAAAAGCAAATAGACACTTTTCAAGTAGTGCATGAATATATGCAATGAGCCTACAAAGTATATATATATATGCATAATTTAAGCCAATCAATCAAGGCGCTATTTCAATATCATAATCATAATACTCAAGTCTTATCATTCTAATTCTTCACTAACCAATTCATTTTCATCACATAATCCTCGTCAACTGAGTCAACATCATTATTCAAAGTTATATTCAATAATTTGATCAATATCATCATCAAGATTATTATTTTTAGTATTTAGAGCTTTGCTGTAGCGACCTTAGTTCATTTAAGGCCTACTGACACTGATGGCTCGATCGCCTAGTCTTTTAATTGTATATTGTGCAATTTTTCGTGTTTGAAGGCCTTTATATATTGAAAAGTCATTTTTGGACTAAAATGTAGGTAAATACCCTCAGAACATAATTCTGACAGTTCCATCAACTCCAGAATGACCCAATTAGGCTAGATGCATAGTTTGCTCAAGTAATAAGGCTTCTAATGCAAGTTTAGATCATTTAGCATTTTGGCAGTTGAAATTTAGCCTAGAGTTAACCTTGGTCAATATTCTTGGAAAACATGTTCGAATGAAAATTCAGGCAGTCTCATTAGCTTTGGAATATAGAGTTTGTTCTAGTATGACCTTTTTTTCAACTCTCGAGGCTTTCGAACACATTTCGAGCCCCTTGGTGGAATATGGATAAAATGACATTAAGAGTGGGATCCATATTCAGTCGTAGTGATCTTGTATGGATATTTTGACTGGATCATTGAGTCTAGAATGTTGAACTTGGTAGGTTAGCATAGTCCATTTGTGTGCGTGGGATTCTATATCAAATGGGATTCTATATTGACCGCGAGTACCCTGTCAAAAATTTTAAAATTGATATATATATATTTATTAAACTTCAAGGGGGCATATCTTGGTCATTTAGGGACCAAATGTAGTGATTCGATGGTCAAAGTGGAAGAGATTTTCATAAGGAACGCGTTGGTGAGCTTGAAAATTGAATTGAGACTTCTGATTGAGGTAAGTCTCGATTTTACCTACTATATTTGGTTATTTTTGGATTGGTTTTTTGGGAACTTTGAGAAGTGATTTGATGTGAGTTCAGATTCCCTTTTTAGTGATTCTTGACACTAACTTGCATAGATTTTCAAAGGAGAACATTGTGGTGATGTCGCCCAAGTTACACCTCCTTTTTAGAGGATAAAGCGGTCGCTGTCAAGAAATAGAACCTAACCAAGGTTAGGGTTGAATCCACATATAATACATAAACTCAAGATAAATTCACCAATATGCAATCCGAGCAGTTAACCGACTCAATTTCCCAAAAGGGAGGGGGTTTGCAATAATCAACGAGAAAAATAAACTAACTATCATGAGAGAAAAATCAATAAAGGAGAGCAACTAGGGTATTGTGTCTGCCATGATTCCCCAACTTAGTATCATTGGATAACCTAATTCTTGTCAAGTGAATAACATCCAAGATGGTAAATTTAAGTTTACCAAACCCTTTCGTAAAAGGTGAGAGGCGAATTTCGCTATGTGACTTGACCCTCTCCATAGTGTGCATTACTAACCATTACATATAAGTTCCAGTACAACCTCCTCTTGGCCTAGTTTTGTTTATTAGATGAGAACACATCAATCGAATCTTGTTAATTAATTTATTTTCTTATTGATTACTACCTTGGCCCAGTCAGTAACATTGGATGGGTTCTAATGGTGGTCACCACTAGAAAACATGTAAAACAGAGAGAGTTAATTAATATATGTATATACATCTTCCAAGAATCATGAATTATCCAGTTTTACTTTGTTAGTTCTTCATGGTTCCCACAACTCTAGTTGTGGATTTAGCTACTCATGCTATGTGTAGACGAAGAGATTATGAATTAAGAAGATATAATTAAACACTTGCACAATTGAATTAATAATAAGTAAATTCAATGTCAATGAATATCACAAGCTTGAAGATTAAATTAATACACAAGTGTTCTAAAAAAAGCTCTCACAATTTTCTCTCTAAGAATATTGAGTTCTCTGAGCACTAACCTAAAACTAAACAAAACTTGTGTGAGCTGCTTAGAACTCCTGAAAAATAACCTAAAAACCTATTTTTAATAATGAAAAACAAGTCCTAAGCAAATTAGAAAAACTGTTCGGCAAGCCACACAAAAGGTACTTTATGACTTGTAGAGGCTTCTCCTCTATGACACCCCTTTATGACATGTAAAGGGGGTTTTGTTTGATGAATTTCCTGTAGGTCCAATTCTCTGATCCTCAGGGCACGAATCATCTTCTATGACTCGTAAATGTTTCCACAACCCGTCTTCATGTTTGAAGAAATCAACTTCAGCAAATAGTCCTTCACTAGAAATTTTCATGAAACATATCTATGACTCGTAGACTGGACTACAACTCATAGATGGTCTTGTACAACAGCAGAAAACCAGTAACTTCTGCAATTTTCCCCGAAATCATGGTCTACCTATAATCCTACAAATCTAAACACAAAAACACATAAAACCAACAAATATTGCATTGAGAACACACAGAATCCTAAGTTTTAAGCATCAAAAGTATTGTATTTTGACAACACATTAATACCCTCAACTTAAAGTTATTGCTTGTCCTCAAGCGACGGACTTAATCTATATAGAAAATATTGTAACACACAGACCTCAACTCAATGACATACATCTCAAACTTAGAGACACACACCAACTTTTCAAAATAGGATCGGACAGTTATTTAGCAAACTAATGCAAATTGGTGCATATGACAACATAACTATGGCAAGCAAGGGATTATCAACAGTCCATAATAATTGAACAAGTCAAATACTAATAATGCAATACAAGTTCTCTCACAGAAAGAAGTCCGATATTTGGCCCTCAATGATATTTCCATATTTAGCATTGGGACTCTACAAAATCTCTCACTCACACAATAGATATTCATGCATAATGACTAATACCATAGGCTTTCCCCTATACTCATGAATCAAGACCTTTAACTAATTGGACTAGGATCACTTTAGGACTTTCTAGGCTTGTAACGTAGGCTCAGGGGCTTTGGTATGATATTTTAGGAAAATAGTGACTAACGACCCTTCTTGAAACTATGTTTTTCTACAGTATAGCCCTAGAAACTTAGCTTTTTTCACCTTATTCTCCCTTTTTCCTCTTCCAAGCTTTTCTGGGTGCTTTCTTTTCAATTTTTAGCTTTTCACCTTGTTTTTACACTTCATTTTGCTTTTTAGCTCTCAATTAAGGCATCTTTCCTTTTTCTTTCACCAAGTACATGATTTTTCCTTTTTCTTTGTATTTCTAACTCACCTCTTTCATTTTTATATTTTACCCTTACACTAGCCACTCTCAAATTAGGCTTTTAGCCTATGTTGAGGTGCAAGCCAAGTTGAGGTGCACAGTATCCATCCTCAGAACCAGGGCCACTTTTGGTAGCTGCCCTCAAATTAGGCTTTTTGCCTTAGTGAAGGTACATAATGTTCAATGAAGAACCAAGGACAAATTCAAGATTTTTTACTAGATAAGTCTGGGTTAATAAGGTGTTTTAAAAGAATAGGTACATATTAGGCTCAAACATTAGGAATAAGTGATACATCATCAATTTGGTTGGTTATTTTTAGGCTAAAGTAGACTATTTAAGAACAATGGCCTAAAATACTTTACTAATCCAATTAATATAAAATCTTACATAGAGTAACTAAAACGACCCCAAAAAGTGCCCGAAAATGTTCCTCGAAATGCCAGAATTTTAAATTCCATATATCTTAAAATCCGTGCATAATATAGAAAATTCAACTTCATATTCTTGTTCAAGGGATCAAAATTAGGGGAGAGTAGGTCTAACCCCAATTTTAGAGCAATCGAATTATAATTTCAATTTTTTAGAATTTTAATTTCTAGAACCGATCTGTGATAGGGTACAACGTGCAGTTGTCGCGGACCAGTGTAAATTGTCCTTTTTGATAGTTCTGCATCGCGGACTAGATGAAGACTTATTATTTTGTTGCCAGTGATTTTTATCTCAGTCCAAGGCTTTTGGGTCTTGGGCCTAAGTGTTCCAAAACATGCTTTTACCTATATTTGGACTCATTTCATCCTTATATCATCCCAAAACATTCCCTAATACTCACTTAAACACTTTGCCATACTTCTATTCCCAAATCCAAGTCCCAAACCCTCAGCCGAATGTAAGGTTTGCCTTCAAGGTTCTTCTTCAAGCTTCAAGTCTACATCTCCAATTTTTACCAAGTTCATCTCCAAGCTAACGTATATGGGTTTCAACCATTGTGTCCTTCCACCCATGGTGCCCTAATATCCTTTTTACTCAAATCGCATAATTTAAAGTTGATTAGCAAATGGGTTTTGCATATTATGAAATTCACTGCACACTATGTTAACGCTATGTAAAGTTGTGACTATTTTGCTATGTTTTGAGCTATAAATCTTGGATCTACTGTAAGATTTGATGAGGGGATTTGATGTATATTGAAAGTTGTGACTATTTTGCTATGTTTTGAGCTATAAATCTTGGATCTACTGTAAGATTTGATGAGGGGTTTTGATGTATATTGCTTGAAAGTGTGGCAAGATGTTGATTAATGGTTTTACAATGCATTTTGTTGCATGATTTTATCTCTATATTTCATGGTTTACACTAGCACTACATACCCTCTAAATGTTTGATAAAATATCTAGATGCGGTTTCTTGAGAAATTGAAGTTCCAATTAATTTCTTATGAGTTGAATGAATTTATCATAATGATAGAAATGTTTATATGAGTTGTTTCATAAGAAAGTACCAATGAAAAATGAGGAGTTCTTTCTTGATGATTGAAATGTAATGGTTCAATGAGCTAGTTCTATGAAATGCTTGATCCAAAAAGAGATGCGCTCCCGTGAGGAAGGTCACTTAATCCAGAAAAGAATAGGCTCCTGTAAGGAAGGTCACTTAATTTGAAAGGGGACAGACTCCCATAAGGAAAGTCACTTAATCTGAAAGTGGACGAGCTCCAATAAGAAAGGTCACTTAATCAAAAAGGGGACGGGCCTGTAAAGAAGGTCACTTAATTCGAAAAGGGACGGGCTCTCATAAAGAAGGTCACTTAATTCAAAAGTGGACAGGCTCCATAAGGTAGGTCACTTAATACGAAAAAAGGGACGGGCTCCCGTAAGGCGTAGTTACTCATAAACTCCTTACCAAAAAGGGACGGGTTCCCGTAATGAAGGTTACTTCTCCAAATGCCTTATGTTATATTAGTTGAGGTTCCTTTCCACACTTATATTATGATCTATGTAAGATGAATGATTTGCAAAGCATAATTTGCCTAAGCATTGATCATACATGCCATATTGTTATTATGCTCTCCATTCATATGCATTTTGACTACGTTGCCTATCACTTGTTGTATTGCATGCTACATACTTAGTACATTCAGACGTACTAACATATACTCTATGCCTACATGATGTTACCATATAGGAACCAGAGCTCCATTTGGTCATCCTCCTCCTCCACATGACTAGTCACTTCCATTCAAGCTTGTTGGTGAGTCCTCAAGGGCAATATCTCTGTTCTTATGTATGGATTAAAGACTATCTTTCCTTTTTTGGTATACTTTGACTATTTATTAGAGACTATCATTCCTTTTTGGTATACTTTGACTATGTATTAAAGACTATCTTTCCTTTTTGGTATATCTTACCCACACCTTATTCAAAAATATATGCATTGTCCCCAACGCAAAAAATCAAGCCAAATAAAACATATAGGGGGTCAAAATATATACTTGGGTGCCTGAGTACCCCAAGTGTTGCTGAGTTTGGCCACCCTCCTCCTGCGGGGTAGTCTGATCAATAGTGGTCCTTTGTTAGGAGGGGCCAGCACCCCTCAGCTGCTCCTTCTCTCGAGCTCCTCACATCTCCTCCTTATGTCTTGATCTTCTTAAGAAAAGCTCAAGCTCCTCCTCATCTATGAGCTTTGTGCATATGCATCTCTTATCAATCTTATCATCCTCTATGAGGGATCTCTTCCCGAAAAAAGGCTATATAGGCTCATCATAGGCAAATAAACCTACCATCGATACCTGAGGTGTAGTTACTAGAAGTGCAATAGATATCACGAGTGTTGTTGTCATGTCATCCCAGAGCTGCTGGATCTCTGTATATAGGGATGATAAATTTGAAGGTCGATCCTCACTCAATATCCTTTGTACCCACTCCTCGAAGGCGTCAATGCGGGCATGTACCGTAGAAATATGATCCTAGATAATAACAATAGTGAATGCCTAACTTTGACCCTCAGAGTCTGCAATAGCCTGGCGAACCCTGATATGCTATCAAAATACAGCACATTTGATGCCTAAGACAAGGGATTTTGTGAGTTCTCAATTCAACTTTTTATGTTTTTATGTGTTTTTGTGTTGTTATTGCAGAAATGTTAGGTTGGCATGATTTTGGAGAAAAATTGTAGATTTTGGTGAAGCATAGGACATACGAGCTCACCTACAAGTCGTAGCCCAAGCTACTAGTCATAGGGTGTGTCATACAAAGAAACAGAGTCCAAAAACTCAAAAATCTACTAAGTGGAGGTCAACCCTACGAGGCCATTCTATGAGTCATAAGTTGCACTATAACTCGTATAGGTGGACTTGTAGCAAGTATCAGCGAGCCAAAATATTGGACCAAAAATTGAAGTCCTAAACTACGAGTTGAGCATATGAGTCACATCCCAAGCAACGACTTATACTAGTAGGTTGTCAGTTGAGTCCAAAATTCCAAGAACCTGATACGAGATCCTGACAATAACTCGTAGGTTACGTTTTGAGTAGTACCTACAAGGCGTACTAGCTACCAGCTGTCTTGTCTATGTAATTTTTTGGGTTATTTTGTAAACACTATAAATAGCTTTAGTTAGGGTTTTATTACCAGATTCCAGAATTTAGATGATAGAATTTGCCTTTATATATTCTCTTAAGAATCTTTTAGGGTTTTAGCTTAATTTATCATTTTCTCTTGGAAAACCCATTTTGGGGTATTGCAAATCTTGCTTTGTATTCATTACCAATCTATCAAGCTTTTGGGTTTCCAACTTGTGGTGTCTACATATTTCATTGCTTTTAGTAAAACTCTCTGTTATGCCTTGTATTTGCATTCTTATTGGTTTTGCTTTTGTTATGATTAGCTAAACACTCACAACTTAGGGTTATGTGAACCATAGGTAGTTGACTTGATATGACCTAGGTTTATTGCATTTCTATGATTGGCGTTTTATATGTATTATCTAATTCCCTTCATATTGATTATTGTTTGGTGGTGGCCAACACCAAACCCCACCTACTATCACAATCCCGAGCAAGGTAGTGACGAATAGGATAAGGGAAATAAATGATGGGATTAGATTGATGTGTTCTCATCTAATCAACAAAGCCTAACCAAAGACAGGTTGACTGGGACAATAGGTAACAGTTAGTTGGCACACCATGGTGGTTGACTAAGCACCATGGTGAAATTAGACCTCCACCTTCACAAGAGCACTGGAAGAACCAAAGTTACCGTCCTGCATGTGAATTTCCAATTATAGTTATGTTATCTAGAGAAATTGAGTCAACAAACCATAGGGAACAAGATTCCCAAGTTGTCCCTAAAATTAAGTGTATCTTAGCATTATAGTTTAGTGTTTATTTTATTTTGTTTTCGAATCACAAAAAACCCCCATTTAGAGATTGTAGTTATGAATGCTTGAAATGATTAGTAGTGAAGTCTTGTAGTCAAGCCTTGTATTCCCTATGGATTTGACCCTAACCTCTAGTTAAGTTTACACTTGACTGCAACCGCTTTACTGTTGGAGCGTGAACATCAAAAATCATGGCATCATTACCGGGGAATATGGCTAAGTTCTTGACTTGATTTCACTAGTGATTACATTGAACCCTATGGCCATAGATGTTACCTGTACAATAGTACTGCCTCCTTTATCGGGCACTTGTTGAGAACAGTCAAGCTTGTGCCAACACAATCATGAGAGGCATGTTCCTTGACCAACCTTTTGGATTGATAGCCACAAGGATGGAGCAAGTGGTTAAAACCAATATAACATAGGGCCAATGAGAGTGAGGTGCGATAAAGAGTTATTCTGCGATCAACGCCACCAGTGAGCAAGCAAAGGTAAACGAAGAGAGCATGGAGCAACTTGCTCAACTCCGCACGAGTATGGACTTCATTTTGAAGCAAAACCAAGCAAGTGACAAAGTAGTCACTCACGAACCTCCGAAGGCCCCTATCTATGACAATCCATTCTTTAATGAGGATGCATGTTTTGTAAGTAACTAAGCAGCGGGTTTCTGGAACAACCCCCAAGGGTCCAATTCTGACTATTGGAGGCAAGGTCATAGGAATAAAGTTTGGAACTTCAACAATGATAGTGCATATAGAGACAACCGAGGTGGATATTATTGAAGAGAGAGAGAGTGCCTGAATCACAATGGAGAAGAATAGATGGCTACCAGAACTATCCTTATTTATCACCTCACAACTGTGACGCCGGGTCAAGTACCTCCTGGATCGAAGAGATATTTGACAAGTTGTTGAAAAAGGCTGACTACTAATATGAGACTTTAAAGGAAATGAAAGCAGATATTTCAAGTATTAACCAAAAAATAGAGTCTCAGTGGGTGGTGATTAAGCAACTAGAATAACAACTTGGGCAAGTTTCTTCATAATTGAACCATTGCCTAAAGAGCACCTTACCAAGAAATATGGTTCAAAATCCTAAAAATGAAGGGCATTTCATGGCGTTTATGACTTGAAGTGGCAAAAGAACCATTGTTGGGATGCAATAAGAAGAGGTAAGAAAGCACAAAAAATTGAAGTCAATTCCAAAATCCCCTCCTCCTTTCCCTCAAAGGCTTAAGAAAAAGTAAGAGGAGAGTAAATTTAAACACTTTCTCTCAATATTGAATTAACTCTCCATCAACATTCCTCTTCTAGATATTTAGAGAAGATGCCCAGGTATGCCAAGTATATGAAGGATTTGGTTACCAAGAGATGCACTTTGAACTAAGAGTTCTCAAAAGAACTCCAATAATGTAGTGCGATTATGACCAAATTGCTTGCTAAAAATGAGAGGACCCTGGTGCATTCACCATTTCTTGCACTATAGGTGATGTTGAATTTGCAAGAAAATTGTATGACTTAGGAGCAAGCATCAACTTAATGCCTCTTGCTGTATTCAAAAAGCTTGGCCTTCGCACCTCTACCCTGATCAAAATGCGATTGCTTATGGCGGATCAAACTATTAAAAAGTAGGAAGGAATCCTTCTTAATGTGCTTGTTAAAGTTGATAAATTCATCTTTCCCATAGATTTTGTGATCCTTGACTGTGAAGTTGATTTCAAGGTGCCCTTCATCTTGGGAAGACCATTTTTGTCCACTAGGGGAGCCCTTGTGGATATGGATTTGGGTCAACTTTGGTTTAGGATAAATGATGTAGAACTTGTGTTTGATATTTGCTAATCCATGAAACACTCGAACGAGTTCAAGAGTGAGGTATAGAACCTTGATGACTATTGATGAAGGATGATGACTTAGTTGAGCCATAACATTAAACAAGGTGTTTCTTGGGAGGCAACCCAAGCATCTTTGATAATTGTTTGTTGTTTTAAGTGTTTTTTGTTATTGAGGTTCTTAGGTAGAAAGAGAGAGCTTGTTTTATGTTGAACGACATTGAAGTTGTAATATTTTAGAGATTGTTTTGCTTTTGAGACTTGGTTTGTAGGTGAAAATTAAAGAGTTCAACATGTGAAAAAATGGCAGTTGGAGTAACCTCTACGAGCAGGCCTACGAGTCGTAGTCACCACTATGACTCGTAGTCATGCTTCGTAGAGAGAAACAGTAAGCACCTAATATTGGCACATACACTATGAGCGAACCTTATGATTCGTAGGGTCTCTTACGAGTTGTAAGTGGGGTTTGTAGTGCCCAGGTATGAATTCTAAATTTTCACAAGTGTCGAGTTTGCTATGAAACCAAGACTTACGAGTTGTAGGACACCTTATGACTCATAGTCGGGGTCTCGTAGGCTTGATTTGTAGCCTTAAACATTCTGACCTGGTTTAATTTAAAAGGGGGTCAAAATAAAATTTAACCCCTAAAATTCATTTCCTAAACCCTACGATCGATATTTATCCCCCATAGCCACTTCCCAATTACTTTTTTGACCAGCCACCCAGGCCATTTTTTGGACAAGATTCTGGGAAGGACACTATTTCCTAGGGTTTCAACTTATTTTCCATCTATAGTACATTAGTTCAATTCTTCTACCAATTGGTAAGTTTCTTGGTTAACCATAATGCACTATAGTGGTGAGTTATGCTATGGATGATTTTGTATGTGTTTAACTATGTATTTGTAAGCATATTTGATGATATTTCGATATAAACCTAGAGTTGGTGTGCTTCGAAGGAATTTTTTATGAATTGAACTTTGTTTGAAATTCTTGAGTAGGTGGTTGTGATTGTGTAAATGCTTGATCCCTTGAATGTTGTGCTTATTTGTGGCCTAAGCATTGAGCAAATTAGCTTTTGTTAGTGTGGGTGTATCTTATATGCGATAGCATGTTGGAATTGATTGAAAGTGTTTGAATTGTTCTTGCATTTCTATAGCATGGGTTGTTGATTAGAAGTGCTAGTCTGGGGTTTGAAAGTGCTCTTGATTTTGTTTGGTGGGATCTGGAATTGTCTACAATTCTGAGGAATGATGTTTGTTCTGACTCTCTGATTTTATAATGGGATCATTTATGTGTAGAATCAAGTGTATTGTTCTTATAACTGCCTAGTCTTGTATTATGATTGTTTTGCTTAATCATGTCATGGGAAAGTGTTAGACACTACTGGTGTCTCCTATTTTCTGTTATAGTGCACTCCTACAACTCCTAGGTCCCCCTGTAAGTATTAAGGGTTCCTCATAGCAAGCATTAGTCACTTGTAGTTCATTTATATTTCTCATACGAGACCAACTTATGACTCGTAATACCTAATATGACCTGTAGTGAGGGTCTCGTAATCCTAGCTAAGAAATTGAAAATGTCTCTGGAAATGGGTACGAGGCTAGTCTACGATCATAGGCTTCACTTTGAGCATAACTACTCCTCGTATCTGAAGTCAGAATTTATTTTTTTCTAGGAATGTTGTTGCTATGAAGCCAGTGTACGACTCACAGGTCATCCTACGAGTCGTAACTGTACTCGTACATGCAGACCTGCAAATACATCAGAGATTCTTGTCTTTTGTTTTATTTTGTTCCTATTTTTCAGTGTTTGTGTCTCTTATTCTTTTTCATGTGACTCATTTGATCAAACATTTTGATGCTCAAATGGGTTGTATGGCTATTTTGCAAATACAATGCCTCCAAAGGATAAAAGAGAAATCCAATCATTTCAATGGAGGTTGGTTGATGAATCCTCCGGGACTGAGCAATCAGAAGGCTCTGTGGAAGTCCACAAAGTCAGGATAGACCCTGAGGCTTATGTGCATCAAAATTGGAGACACACTGCTACGACGCTGGTAGAAGTTGAGAGTCCCTCCGTAGTCATAGGAGGAGGGTAGCAGTGATGGGTCCGAGAGCAACTCATCACAGATGACCCCCCCACACACTAACACAAGTTTGGAGAAGGGGTCACAAGCTCAGTAGAAAGAGGTTCAATCACAACCCTCAGCTGATCGCAGATGATGTATCCAAGGTATGAAGGAGATATATGACTAAGGATTAGAGCCCAAGGGATAGGGCAAACCGGTATAGCAATTTCATGAAGAGTCTAGGATGAATGACTAGGGGTTGGATAAAGTGCCAGGATTGGATGAAAATTTAAACAGACACGGGCTGTGATGGACTACACAGCAGTTGGGCAAGTATTCTCCTTTTGTAGTCCGTGAGTTTTATGTAGCGTATCTTGCTATAATCAGCCGGGGATTACCAAAGCACAAGAAGCGAATCCAAAAACCGAGGTTACTGGTTGTGCTAGTCTAGGGTAGGAGAATTTTTATTTTAGAGGAGACCATTCGATGGGTCCAGTTAGTGCCCACTTACAGAGTGCCTCAGTCTATCACAGAATATGATGGATGCATTGATAAGATGAGGAGAGAAGTGACTGGGAATAACATAGGGGCCAAGATAGAGCTTCTACGATGGATTGCTAGCCAGATTTATGAGGAGGGCTTTGAGCAGACATAGGTTACAAACCATGCAGTTCCTATTATGAAGGCTCACCTCTCTTTTCGGGCCAAGTTTTGGTTGTTCATTATCTGTTGGTGTATGCAGCGTATTTACATGGATACTGTAATCACCTTCAAGTGGGCTATGTTATTAGCCATCATCTTAGCTTGTTTTGAGATAGACTGGGCCCAGATCATCTTGTAGCAAATTAATTAGGTAGCCATCCGGACGAACACCTCACTGCTATTTTCTATCTTGATTCATCATTTATGCAGTGCAGCGCGTGTTCCTATTGACCCCCATCGGGACCAGCACATAGAGGCTATATGCATCATGGATCCCAGCCTAATAAAGGCTGACAAGAACGCGATAGCCTTACCATGAGCAGCCCCTCCTATTCCAGAGCCATTCCCAGTAGAGCCTCTGACTACGAGTGCACCTCTAGCTGCTACTAGCACTATGCCACCTCTGGAGATTGAGTCCACACAATCCTCCAGTACTCCAGCACCAATAGCAACTACATTACAGGTTCATTCTCTTACTTCTGTTGTGGTTTTTTAGGCATTTTTACTCAGGGTTGTTATGCCATAGTCCATGCTTCACGCCCTATCTGCACAGGTCAGACCTTGGGTTGACTAGACCATACGGGACTCAAAGAAGATCATGAAGGCATTCGCCCATGATTTGGTAAATCAGAGAGTTAAAGCGGTGGATGCCCAAGTAGATACTTTCGAGGCGAGAGTCCAGCAGAAACTTGAGGGTGCTCGGCTTGCTGACACGAGTATGAGGACTGAGGAGTTGGCCAAGTTTAAGGTCGAGTTATTGCAGATGTTGGCAGCTTCTGTTGTAGTCCCGAAGGTGACACTAGTGGGGGGATGAGGCATTTGATTGGCAAGATGACCATCCCCACATCCGTGGGAAGAGGCCCCTTGATCATGATGATGATCCAGATTCAACTCAGAAGAGGCTGAGATCGGAAGAGGAGCCAATACCTGAAGAGGTGGTGCTAGAATTGCTATTGTTGGTGTCTATTTAGAGAGATCGAGAGTAGCACACTCCACATGGAGAGGGTAGCTCTGGTACTTCTACGGAGTAGATAGTGCCTCAGGACCCCACAGATCAGCCAGAGACCGGTGCTTAATGCACCATAATGTCTGACTTCTTTTGTCCCATTTCTCAATTTGTCATTATGGATACTTTGTTTTATTGTTAGATAATCTTTTTATTATGTCGATTTCTGGATGTGTTTAAATATTTTTATGTTGGATGTTTTTACTTATATTGTGGACATTAGTTTTTGGTTTTTAATGTGTGTGTGTGTGTATATATATATTTCTTTGTTATCATGTTTGTTTTTCATTATTGTCATTTCTTTGAGGACAAAGTATCCTATTTTGGTAGGGTGAGGGTAGTTATAGATTAAGGTGAAGTCAGAGTAGCTTCAAGTCCATAACTTCCCCTATTTTTGATCCTAAGATTTTCTTGCCGTGATTCTTTTTCCTTGTGGATGTTTACTTTTCTGTAGAACCAGTATGTTTAGGTAGTGTAGATAATATGCAAATTTATAGTAGTATAATCTGTTTGTATATACATAGTCTTTAGATGCGTTTTAAAGTTTTGATGAAAATTGGGTACCCTCAAAAAGGTTCTTTGAGATTGTGATTATTGATATATTCATGCACATTAGGTATCTGGTAATGTTTGTTCTGATAATGTGAAGGTAAGCTGAGGCTTGAAGCATGATCTATGAGTCTATACTTGATTGTGGGTGAAATGCCATGTGTGTTGTGAGCCTATTTTGCTGCATTCATGCATTTTGTATGGACTCAGAACTTGCCTTGTTACTCTAAAATTGATTTGATAATGTGGTTGATTTGGAAAGGATCTCAGGCCTAAGCTCTTCGAGTGAACCCGCTTTGGGCCTAAATGACCCACCAAATGAGTGAGTGAATCCCTTATTCCAAATTTTT
>DF357356.1:158855-184456 GCA_000787875.1 Solanum virginianum | reverse complement strand
CGGATTGACTAAACCAATGCAACAATCAAGAAGGCAATCGAGAAGACATGAGTTCCCAAATTGTAGTATAAGTCTTTATCATAGATGTGAGCTACCACAAAGACAATAAGAGAAGGAAACCTCTAATAATAAAGAAGATGTACTACAACCATATACATATACCCTTAATACAAAGTAAGAAAGTAAGCAGTCCTCACCTCGAGTGAGCCCAGAAGTCAAGCAAGAATTGACTTCACACACTAAGAATATCATCATTATCTGAGAAAGAGCTTAAAAGATCAAATAATATGAGGGATTTTGCAATAAGACAAGCGATCAAGCTAGCAAGTCAGGGATAGAGGATGGATTTTTCTAGGGTGTGTGAACTTCCTTATATATTCAACCATATGTGCAGGTGTGAAATAATTTTATGCTCTCGGTCGTTCTTCTATGAAATATCGATTATATACATCATTTCATTTCAGAATCAAGTCCACCTCCATAGCCATAGGATTCTCGGTCGTTCTTCTATGAAATATCGATTATATACATCATTTCATTTCAGAATCAAGTCCCCCTGAAAAAATAAGGCCCTGTGATCCCCCAAACCAGCTCCTAGCCTTACTCGACAGAACCGGTAGGGGGTATTCGGCATAGGCAGAGAGAGCATCTGAAGGGTTACTTCACCTTTGGTGATCACACACCAACCAGGGCAATCACTAGCTACAAGCTTCTTCATTGTATGATCTGGTATCAATAGCCATATATTAGAAGGAGTAGGGCCCTCTAATCCAAGCTTCTTGAAGACCACAAGGGGCATCAGATTGATAACGGCACTTAAATCACATAGTACCCTTATGAAATCCATACCTATGATGGTGCAGTGTATGTTGAAAGCACCAAGATCTTCTCCTTTTTAAACCAAGGACCTTGTAGCAATAGCACTGCAGTTTTGGAGCTCTTGTGAGAGCTCCTAACTCACAGTGCGCTTTTTAATGACCAAGTCATTCATGTACTTTGCATAGCTCGACATCTTCTCCAAAGCCTCGATGAGGGGGATGTCGATAGAGAGTTGTTTTAGCATGGAGAGGAAGTGCTTGAATTTGCCTTCCTACTACCTCTTTTTGATTCTCTAAGGGATGGGAAGCGAAGGCCTAGGAATGGGTTTAAACCTTTGTGGCTCTTCAGCTTCTTTACTTATCTCATCATTGTGACGACTATCTTCTTCATCCGCATCCTTAGCTGCAACCACCTACTCACGAATATCTTCCTTGTCGACCAGCATGGAAGGATCAATGGTGCTCTTACCACCCGAGTAGTAACCACAATACACTAACCATCAAACTAGGTAGTGTACCCCTCTGACACTGACTCAACTGAGTTGACACTTGACCAAACTATTGTTCTAGCTGCTTGATAGCCAAAAAATAAGACTTTATCTTTTGATTGATACTAGAGATCTCTTTTTTCATGCCCTTTGGGGTCTCATCCTATGTCTCAACCTTCTTCAACAGGCGATCAAACATCTGCTCAATTCTAGAATTGCCTGCACCTATACCGTGGTTCTGTGGTGGTACATAAGGACAATTTCTAAAGCCTTATCTCCGACCCCAATTTGTATCCAGACCCCTATTTCTATCATAATAGCCTTCTTGGTTATCTCTATAAGCTCCATCTCTACTAAAGTTCTGACCTTGCTTTCCTTAACCTTAGTGCCAATAGTCCTGATTGGACCCATGGGCATTGGTTCGAAAATCCCCTATCTAATCTATATCAAAGCATGCATCCTTCTCATAGTATGGCTCCTCGTATATAAGTGTACATGGAGGTTGATAAACCACTATATTTACTCTCTATTGGCTCTACTTCATCATCACCTCCATGTCTATGTGAATATGAGCAAGATGGTGCATGATCTCCACATTGGTTCTGGCTTGCTCTGGACCCACACTGACTGCACATGAACTCTTTATGAAAGCTCTATCCCTCTACCCCTATGCACGATTTGTCTTGAACACTCTTTCCATATGTTCAACAATCCTTACAAATGGTTGATCTAGAAACATTCCCTCATGATAGTGTCAGCATAGGCTTGACTATTCTCATCAAGAGCACAGTAGAAGATATCCATCAAGGCCTCATCAGCTATCTTGTGGTTAAGGATGCTTCTTAGATATTATGTAAATCACTCCCAAGTAGTACTTATAGAATTACCAGGAAGTTGCTTGAAGTTGTTGATATAGTCATTCAACTTGAGCTTCTTCGATCTAGAGAAGTACCTCTCCTAAAATGACTTCTGCAAGTCTACATAACTGGTGATTGAATTTTACGAGAGCTTAGATTACCATAATGTAGCATTGCCCATGAGAACTTATGGGAAGATATGAAGTCCCATAGCATCCGTAGACACATTCTGTGTTTCCATCAGGCTCTTATAGACAAATGCCACATTGTGTAAGTGTTTCTTTAATGGTAAGCCCATAAATAACCTATTGTACTGCACCATCTGAAGTAACCCACTAGAGATTTTGAACTTTGTATCTGCCAATAGTGGTGGCAACACAATAGCTTTAGTCACCTCCATAGCCATAGGATTCTTCATATACTGACTCCACTAGTAAGCATTGACATTGAAGTCTTGAGGCTATGGAATATCCTCTAAAGTAGGTGGGTTCTCATTCCTATCATCATCATTATTGTTTTGGTTCATAGTGTATTGGCCCATCTCCATAGTGTGTATTACAAACCATTATGTGACTTGGTCCATCTCCATAGTGCATAGTATTAACCATTAAATATAAATCCCAGTACAACTTCCCCTTGGCCCAGTTTAGTTTATTAGATGAGAACACATCAATCGAATTCTATTAATTAATCTCTTTTCCTATTCATTACTACGTTGGTCTAGTCAATAACACTAGGCAATTTCTAATGTTGGCCACTACTAGAAAGCATGCAAAATGAAGAGAGTTAATTAATACATGCATAAATACCTTCGTGAATTATCCGGTTTTACTTTGTTAGTTCTTTATGGTTCCCAAAACCCTAGTTGAGGATTAAACTACTCATGTTATGTGTAGATGAAGAGATTATGAATTGAGAAGACATAATTAAACACTTAGACAATGGAATATCCTTGTCATGCAAGGATTAAACTACTCATGTTATGTGTAGATGAAGAGATTATGAATTGAGAAGACATAATTAAACACTTAGACAATGGAATTTAGAACAAGCAAAGCCAATGTCAATGAAAATCACAAGCTTGAAGATTGAATTAAAGCACAAGTGTTCTCGAAGACTCTTTCACAATTTTCTCTCTAAGAATATTGAGTTCTCTAAGCACTAACCTAAAATTAAACAAAACTTACATGAACTATAGAGAACTCCTGAAAAATAACCTTAAAAACTTAATTATAATAATTAAAAATAAGTCCTAAACAAATTAGGAAATCTGGTTGACACGGCATACGAAAGGTACTTTTGACTGATAGAAGCTTCTATGGCTCATAATCGGGATCTCATAATTAGCTGCTGACATTTTGAACTTCTCTTCTACGACATCCCTTTATGACTGCTAAAGTGATTTATGACCCATAAAGGGGGTTTCATCTAATGATTTTCCTACAAGTCTAATTCTCTTACCCTCAGGGCACAAATCCTCTTCTATGACTTGTAAACTTCTCCACGACACATTTGGATGTTCGTAGAAATCAACTTTAGCAAATGTCCCTTCACTGGAAATCTTCACGAAACCCATCTATGACTTGTAGAGGTCTCGTACAACAACAAAAAACTATAAACTTTTGTAATTTTCCCCAAAATCTTGGGCAACCTGTATATCTAAACACAGGAACAAATAAAATGAACAAATATCGCATTGAGAATAGAAAAATTCCTACATTTTAAGCATCAAAAGTGTTGTATTTTGGTAGCACAACATGTGGTAGTGTCAAAATTGATCATGGATGCTTCATTTAAGGTAAATTATGAGTTTTAGGTATTGTATTGCCATTTTTGGATAACAATTTTGGTGATTTTGATTTATTAAACAATGTAGGTATGAATTGACTGATTCAAAAGCTTAGTTTATAGAATTTTTTGTGGTGATCAGAAAATGTGTTGGAGGCCTGCTGGAGGTAATTTTGCTGAATTAGTTGTTGTCCCGCTCTTGAATTTCTTTAAATTAAGTTTTATCATTAATTCAAATATTCCATTTTAAGCCTTGCATTATGCGTCATTTTGAGATGCAAGTTACTAGTTATGTTTGTGACCTTTTTGTGGAGTTGATTTTGAGATTCTTATTGCGAGTTCCATAGTCTCATTTTTTTACCTAATTTTGGGTTCGACTCCAAAAATTATGTTCTTGGTATCAAAATGTTCGTATTGATGTATGGATTGATAATTTGATAATGTGGAAAAATTTAAAGAGTTTTTGGGCATGAATAGTTATCGAGAGGTGAATTTTGAGCTCTTGCAGTCGGCTTCCAAGTAGGCAACGCTCCCTATTCTCTACTAGGCCCCTTTTGACAATGCATAGTATAGAATTTATATTTCTTTGAACTGTATTCACCCTATATTCTATCCTTTCTATTTTACTCTATTTTTCATGACTTTCAAGTGAGCCTTAGCCTAGGATAGACTTTTAGAAATCTTAGATTGAGCTTGTGATTATTTTGTGCATCCATATGGTGGTTAGTCCTATTATTGCATCATGTGGGCAACTTTGAAATAGGTTGAGTCTTAGTTGCTTGATATAGAGCTCAAGTGCCTTTTGTATATCTAGTATGGACTTAAGTAGGCCTGCTTGAGGATGGTATACCTAGAGTCAGTGTCTGAGACCTTAGAGGCACATTATAGTCACGAATTTGACTTGTGAGTCTAATTTGGGTTGGAGAGTGTGGTATTGGGGTAAGTCTTACTATTAAATATTGCATCATGTGTAGATTTTAATATTCAAGACGCTTATTGTGGCTATGGATTCGTTCAGCTAGCTCACTTGTGGACTTAAGTTCTGGGCTTGTTATAGGCAATGATTATTGAGATAAATTTTGCCTCCTTGCTTGTTTTTAGACCCTTGGAACTCCTTATTTATGCCTTATATATATATATATATATATATATATATATATATATATCCAAACACCATGTTAGTTTTCTTATCCTTCACCTCTATGGTGGTATAGGTTTGTTTCCTTAGTTTCTGTGTTACTTACTACAATATTGGGATGACATGCATTGGTTGTTCATTCATAATATTATTTTTATGGTATGATCCTTGTCATGCATTGACTCATCATTATACATAGAGATAGAGAGTGGGAAAATGGTATTCTATACTACTTATCGAGTATTGTTCGTTATGGGATGACATATCCACGTCTTTGAGGTCCGCACTCTATGCTCCCCTTACATGTTGGATACCTACTAGATTTTTAAACTATTTTTATTAGGATTCATATAACTTTAATCGTATGTTTTTCTGAAATTTGATACTTAGAGATGTTGAGGATGTACTTTTTTTGACTAAAACTATGGGGGCATTCGAGATGACTTCAATTTTATGATTTTACTTGTTGGAATGTCGATGCCTCTTGAATTATGTCTATTATTCCTTTGGTATCCCCAATGAAAATGATTATTATGATAAGTCTTGTTATAGGCCTAGGCAGTGGGGGTCTTGAGCCCTCGTAAGACTTCATGCTGAGGAGATATTATATCAAGTGAAGGACATACACTGCAACCTTGTTAGCTGGGCTAGAGTAGGTCATATGGAACTTATTATGGTTATGAAAGTCTTGGTGCGGGCCTCGGCAGTGCGTACAAGTGTCTCGAGCCACCATGGGACTTCACATCAAGGAGAAAATGTTATATCGAGTGAAGATAACTATGGTTCCTACCTTGCTAACTAGGTAGAGGTAGGTTGTCCAGCACATATAAATATATACGATAGAAAGGTGTCATCCATTGCATTCATATGCATCACCACCCCTAGCATATTATTTGTTGCTTAGTCTCCTGGTAATATGGGATGTCAGTTTGGGGTCTATTTGTTGTTTGTATCACCAGTGGTATGGAATGTCGGTTGGTTTTGTTTGCTTATACCTACACTACTTCTATTATTCTATTTTGTAGTAGCACTCTATAGTTATGGTATGGTTGATTTGTTCTTTTTGGGTTAAGTTGGTACCTTTCTAGGTTAGTTCAAACTTGTTACTTTTGATGGATTAGCTCAGACACTTTATGACTGTTTCATTGTTCATTGTCGATTTTACTTCATAGACTTTTGTTCATGCTAGCAAATAATAGACCTAATTCTCCTAAGTACGCCCTTCATTTCTCTTCATCACCTCCTATGTTTGATGTAGTGTTATCTTAGCTATTATTTCATTACTGTGTTGTATACTTGTCTTAATTTCATGTTGTTTGTACTTGACTTATCTGTGGAACACTATCAGCCTATGCTTGCTGGGTACTAATTGTTTGGGTGACTTATTGATATGGATAGTTCGGTGGTTGGGTGAATCATTTGAGGTTTATGCAATTTTTTGAGTTAAACATATGTTTATAACTGTAAATTGAACTTTTAGGTAGAGTCTTAGTAAACGGCCATAGAGTAGAATTTTGATAGTTGTATTAGCTCCAAAACAGTCACATTAGGCTAGGAGCATAGTTAGCTCGAGTATTGGGGGTGACGGTGAGCGTTTAACTGAGAATTTGTAAAAGTAATTCAAAAATAAGCTAAAAAGTAACTTTCGATGATAACTTAGGTAAACGTGCGTAAAAAGGGATTCTAATGGCGTCATCAGCTTCGAAACATCGAGTTTAGTCTAGAATGACCTTTTATTGGACAACTGGGACTTCTGAATGTTTTTTTGACTCCCTCAATTCTTTTAGTTAAAATTAATCAAAAAAAAGTGGGACTTTCATTTTATCGTAATGAGCTTCGTTTGGAATTCTGATTTCATCATTGGATTCAGAACGTTGAAATTAGTGTGGGTACATAGTTGATTTGTCAAAAATGAACATAGAGTAGAAATGGATCAACCTGAGAAGTGTTTGAACTTGGCTAGGGAACTTTTAGTAAGTTAACCCTCCATGTTCGCGGGGGATTGTTCATGTTCGCAGAGGATAAAGGGGAGCAGAGCTCCATATTCATGGGGCTGGGGCACATTTCTAGAGGCTTGGCAACCTGAGCTCCATATTCGCAGTACCCTTACATGTTCAGGGAGGCCATTAAGGTGGTGGCACCACATAAAGTCATCAGCTATGCAAATATTGTCACAAGCCAGAAATCGGGCGTGATTGCACTCACCTAACCCACCAAGGAAAGTTAGCCCAACACTTAATAACCCAATACGATAATAAAAGCAGAAGATAGACTATTTAGGACAGATTAAACATTCTAAACCAAAACTAACATCTTCCCTAGACTGGTGTCACATCTGCAGGTCTCTAAATATAGAATACTCCAAGAAATACAAGTCTCTAATGTCTGGTTCTCAAATAGAACATAACATAACAATGGATTTCTCGTAGGTCTGCTGAAGACATAAATAGCTACCTCAAGAATGATCTGAAAGCTTGATCCTGAACTTAAGAAAGTCTTAACTAGAGGGACCAGGCTCACAACCTAAAATAATGTAGTAAGGGGTGAGTACCAAATAATAAGCTAGTTAACTAATGGAACTAACCTAAAGTTAAGTAATGAAGAACACAAGTACTCCTTAACACCCAACGACATACCCCGCGGAATTAGAGACATGCACTCAGAAAATTACCAGTATAATGTATACAACATAAAGTAATCACAAGGATATAATTATACTCATCTCATGGCATCACATTTCCAAAGGATCCAACCATAAACAAGTCATACAACAGATATCCAGTCCCCAAAAGCATTTTGTATAATAATAACAACCCAGAGTAATAGGAGATGAAGTGAATGCCATGAAATGTAAATAATGCAATGCAATGTCTAATAATCGTGATGTATATCTCCCCTATGATACACATTCGCTAATCATAATCATGCCTCAGATAGAACCCATTGGGTCTCACATAGATCATTTATTTGTGAACATTGCCGGCAATGAGCTCGGCCAATGCTCACCTATTCGAAAGGTCATCCAGAAAAGTCGTTGGACTGCCAGCATATTACATCAGCTCAACCAGTAGAGAACTTAGCCATCAGCGCACATGTTACCTTCCCCATCTCTCGATCATAGCCATCACAAGTATTAATGCACAGATAATATTATATGCAATGTGCACAACATCAGTTTCACCTCAATATTAAATATCACAATGATCACAATATCATCACGGTCCCAGTTATCAGTCTCATTTCAATACAAGCATTATTGCCATCACAGTCTCAATGTATAAATCTAATCTGGATATAAACAACAATGTCATCACAGTCTCAATTTATAACTCTCATCTCAATATCAAATCATTAACATCATAACATGTACTATGGCTTCACATTTAATTCATAAGTCAATAATTCAACATAAAAACGACTAGTCAAATCCGAAATCTCAGGATTAAAGCCTATAGCATTACAATTCTACCCCAAAGTAATAAATTTCATACACATAGGAGCCTACAATGTTTATTCATACTTAACAAAAGGTTAGAAGTCCACTTGCCTTATATAAAGTCCCAAATCAAGCCAACTTCGAATCTTTACCTTTTCTATGTTACTCCAAATCATCAAAATCTATTAAAATATTGAATCACAATTACATAACAAATCTAATGACACTAAATCAATCAATTAGGAGAAAAAGTGCAAAATGGTCAAAAATCCCATGTCAAAAAAAGTAGCTTGAATCTGAAAATTGAAACATGACAACGTTCTCCTCAAAATAAGGATTTCAATGGTGAAAACCAATTCAAAAAAAGAGTTAAGATGAGGGACAAATCATCAATTAAAGATTAGAAATCAAAGTCCCAAAAATTTCCAAATTCCATCATTAGAACCCCAAATATAAGTTGAAAACATAAGTTAATCAATGGAAATAAATAAAATAGGTTAGAAAATAGTTACCCAATCAATTTATTTTCAAAAACCTTGAAAATTCTCTCTAGAATGAAGCTTGGAATGTCAAAAATGGTGAAAAGGATTTAAATCATATCTTTTAAAATATGCTACTATTTAGGCCTACACAATGCTGCACAAACGCGAAGGCCCAAGGGAATTAACACTCCGTGAACATGGACAAGGCATCTACAAATGCGAAGGCTAAGTTGTCACAGCTCTGCAAACGTAGGCCCTCCTTTAATGAATATAGAGGTCTAGTCAAACTGACCTCCATGAATGCGGAGAAGGAGGAGCAATCGTGGAGGATAAGGGGAGGGGGGTTAATGCACCAGATCAGAAAGCAGGAACAACACAACAAAAGTAATATGAACTGGACCCTCGAGAATTCGTTCAGTATCCCATGAGCATAAACCAAACATGGAACCCAACCATAAACAATGTTCTGGACTCAATGGAATGGTTAGAATTTGAATCCGGAACCTCCTTGGTCCTAAACCCAAGAAAGATCAATTGAACTAGTTTTGAACTCAAAAACTCAAAATATTCTTGGAAGTTCTTAAAATTACAATGAAGACATTTTTAGTATTAGATTCACCATTTGAAACCATTGGAACTAATGGAATTCCAAGCGGAGCCTCCAAACTTCGAATGTTGACCCAAGTCAAATCTATGATCCAAAATGAACTAAAAAAACAACTTTGGGGCTAAAATCTCTGTTTTAACTCCAAAGTCAGTCTTGAAATTTCTCCTAGACTCAATGTTACATTTCAGAGTCAATAGAATCATAATCCGACACTCGAAACTTAAAATGACCAGAAAACTCAAAATTTTCAACTTTAAACCTTTGAAAACTTTTTCTTTTGCAAAACTCAATCTTTTCATCATATTTTAAAATTTTGACTTTCAGACTTGACCAAATATGACTCAAAGAAACTATCAGAAAGGGTAAAATATTTACCAAACATATCAAAAATGACCTTCAAGGTCATTACAAAAATGAAGGACAATACTATAAGTTAAATAGCAATAACTTTATCAATTTATATCCAATTTTGGCGATTCAAAAGGGTAAATTGCGCGGAATTTTGTAAGAAAGATCATGGGGACCTGCGATTTCAAGTTTGGAACACTTTCTAAGGTATGGATTGTTGTTTATGCTGATTATAATATAATAAATTGCAGAAAACATTGAGTTGTGATATCTTTGTTGTTTCTCGTTAGAATTGAGTAAAATTTGGGTCTAAATAGTAGTACTTTACAAGATTTACACAATTGTATATTCACATTCTATTGATTTTATCATATTTTTGTAAAATTTTATAAAAGCGTCATTGTAATAAGTGTTTTTTTATAAGAAATGTAACATGATTTTTGGGCTATTTCTCATTTTTTGAAGCCTCGTTGTGAGCTCAATTTTAGGCTATACACTCATGGTGATATAGAGGTCATTTTATGGGGGTTAATTTTGGTATTTCAGATGTGGACCTCATATTTTTCCCATTTTAGCCGCAATTGACATAATTCCCCCCCAATCCTTAAGATATTATAGCCAAAATAATTGTATTTATGTTGTAATTCATGTTTTTAAATTTTAGAAGTATTTAGAGGAGATCATGAGGTTAAAATTCATGTGGCTTGATCTAAAGCACATTGATTCACCTTCTAGGTTGGCTAGGTTTTTCTTACCTCTAGACTAAGCTGAAATACATGTTGGGTGCCTGTTTGCTATTGGAAGTTCCTGAGTAAAGTTTATACATGTTAATAGAGACTATGATTATTTATGTGTCGGCACCAGGATATTGATATCTTTAGTAATAGCAAATTCTAGAAACGTTAAGCTGTGAATGAATCAGTTAAGGGCTAAGTGTAAACTTATGCCACATGATTGAGACGTATACCTATCTAGATACTTGTTTACCTATATGGGTGGTTTTGTTCTAGTGATATGTAGCCTTTTGAGAGGCTAGTTGTCAGTTGCACTTTGTTGTATACTTTGAGACTCTGTAATTATGATTCTATTGTTGTGGTTCTATTGATATACCATATTCCTAATTCTCTGGTGACTGAATTGTGTTTTAGATACTTGTTGTACTCATCAGTTGGATTGTCTTGGACTTTGATGAACCTATCAATGGCTAGACACAATCTTATACTGCTTTTATTGCTACCTAAGTCTATTTGGTTAGTTGTATACTTGTTCGGGTTGCCTGGTACTAGGAAACTTGATATATTTTGGGGGATTGATTATTTGTTATACCCTTAACTATGTAATAAGGTCCTATTATTGTGGTTTGATTAATACACTAGACTCTAGGTTACCTGGTGATGTAATTGTGGTTCTATCTATGAGATGGTTTTAGCTGGATTAACTATTGTTGTTTGGGATATTAGTTGTATTATCAACTTAATTGTCTACTACTTTGTCTTGGAAACTTGTTACAATTATCAACTAGCTGCCAATTATTATCTTGGTTACTTGTTATACTTATTAGTTGGAATGTTATTGTTATTCTTGATTCATGAGATACCTCTGATCATTTGCTTTCTTTGGGCCTTAGCATAGGCTTAAGCTATTACTGCGCTAGATTTGGGTTGTCCAGAACTTGTATTGTTACATATATATATGGTATGACTTAGAGAGGCACAAATTCTAAGATATCAGCTAAGCAATTGACTATACCTGGGGTTCGAGTCCCTGATAACTATACCTAAGTTTGAGTCCTAGATGATCATTCTGGGGTTCGAGTCCCTGATGACTATTCATGGGTTCAAGTCTTAAATGACTTTTCCTGAGGTTTGAGTCCTGAGTGATGTTCCTTGAGGTTCAAGTCCTAGATGACTTTACTTAGGTTTGAGGCCCAAATGACTTTTCTTGCATTTGAGGCCCAGTTATTTATTTTTGCATCAGAGGCCCAGTTTATTGTCAGACCACTTGGCCCTGGATGAATTCCCCGGCAAAGCCAGGTTGGGAAGGGGCTTCGAGGCCTTGGCTATTGGTATAAAGGTTTAAGGCCTCGTTTGGTAGTTAAGGGTTTGTATCTCCATGTGATACTATATCCTATATTGGATGATATCTCATACCATCTGTTACTAATCCATATATCCCTACACCTATACGCACCCTGATTGTGCGTGGGTGTACCTTCTAGGCTTAGAGGGGCTTAGTTGACATACATGCATAAACACTTGGGCTTCATACTCACATAAAACACTATACCTCTGTCATGTGACAATGGTAATGTGGTTTCATTGGATGGTTTTGTTGTACAGTACTTGTCTTACTTAGTTGGGTTCTCCTTGTTCAGCTCAATTTGGTTTTCTTGGTTTCACATACATAGTTGACATTTGACATTGGTTCAGATAGCTAGCATTATAGTATTTTTATGGCATTTGTTCTTATTATATTTACCATAGTTCACTCAGTCAATCGATGATGCCTACTAGGTATCTTCCACTGGTACTCCCCGCTATATTTCAGCATCTACTCCTAGTGTAGGTTCAGGTACAAGTTGTCACTGTTGGTCTAGGAGCGATGTAGTAGTTACAAGAGACTTTTTGTGAAAATTGAGTGATATTTGGGATTTTCTAAAGTATCATTCTATTCATTTGCTCATCTTTTGCATTCAGACAATATCAATGTATATTTAATTTTTGATTGTATGTGTAGGGTATCACTCTAGTTTTATATATATATATTTTTATTTCTAATCTATAACAGCTTTGTACGAGTGACTTCTAGGTCTTGGGAAAGGTTTTCTTTAACTTATTTTGTATATTGTTAGTTGTCGTTATGCTTAGTTATTAGCAGAGGTACAATGGGTATTGGGTTAGCTTGCCTGTAGGTGGGATCTAACAGGAGCCATCATGACTTGAAAGGTCAGGTCGTGACAATAACCTAAAAATAGGAATTCTACCAAGAAAGGAAATCTCTGCTAAAATACTTGCCCAAATTCATGCAAATCCACATACATTTACATGTTCAAACTTAGTCTAAAAAAAGGGAATTTATAGCCTACTTAAAAGCTAATAATATGCATTTCAAATCACTCCACCTGAGATTTTTCCTTAAGAATAACCTTTTGAAATGCTATCACATTATCAAAAATAGATTCCTAATGTTATTACGGTTATTTTGATAATAAAATCACAAGAAACAAACATAAGCTAATTTTGGAGTCTAAAAATGAGAAAGTGGAAGCTTTGTTCGAAATTTTGAAACTGACTCCATAAAAGGTCCTCAATAGTTCTCTAGTCTTGTGTTTTAAAATGGAACACAATCCAAGGCTCAAAACAACATAACTCAATTCATGCAATTTTCCACCAATTAAGCTAAGAAAATACTACAATGTCAATAACCAAGATCACAAAAACACCTGAAATGAAGGGTTTCTAACACCCTCCAATTACTTTAATGCATTGGCACAAATAATCCCCCATAATCTGGTCTTTGCATCACCTAATTTAGAGCTAAAATATGTAAGTTATAGCATTATAAAGTTATGAGTTCAAACAGAAATGCGTTTGTCTTTTTCATAAAAAGACATGACAAAATTACTCTCAGCTAATGCCACTATAGTAGCATGCAATCATGGATAAGGTGTAAGACCCTCTAGGTTATTTTTGTGTTTTCACCCATTTTTCATCGGATAAAGCATTCTTATAATGACTCTAGGTCATTTTTGACCTTCTGGCACTTCTAGCTCGGTTGCCTGGACATTCATTTGCAAGTTGTGTAGTTTTTCGTGTTTTAGAGGCTTTATACCTAGAAAAAGTAGTTTTTGAAGTAAAATGGAGGTAAACAGCCTGCAAATAGAAATTTAATAGTTCAATTAGCTCAAAAATGGCCAAATTAGGCTAGAACATGGTTAGCTCGAGTACCGTGACCTTTGGTATGAGGTTGTGCTGAGTTATGCATTTTAGTCTTCAAAATTAGCCAATAGTTGGCTTTAGTCAACATCTTTGGGAAATGTGCTTGGATAGGAATTTTGACAGCACAATTATCTTTGAAATATCAAGTTTGGTATAAAATGACCTTTGTTTGGTTCCCAATTCTTTGATTTTATTTTGGTCACCTTAATAGATTTTGATAAAATATGGCCTTGAATGTGGGATCCATATTTGGTCGCAATGACCTTGTATGGGGATTTGAATTGTATCTATGGTTTGGAAATTTGAATTTAGCAAGGTGGCATAGTCTGTTTGCGTGCATGGGTCTTGAATGAATTTCTAGTACTCTATTGAAAAAATTGAAGTTAGAGGAAATTAGTTCCTTAACTAAAAACTGGTGTTCGATTTTTAGCTGCCCTAATTCGCTTAAGTGATGGTCACTATAGTGACTAGGGTGTCACTATAGAAGCCACCCATAAGGGGTATTGCTATAGCGAAGGTTCGCTTTTGTGACCCAGATATCGAAGCCCTCCCCTTCTCGGTGGGTTGCTTAAACGAATGCTAGGTCACTTTAGTGATACCTATGGGTGTTATATATTTGGATTATTTCTAGAATCTGATCAGCAGGAGAATAAAACTTTCAGCTATGATAATTTCTTCATTGTGTGGCCAAATTGATCGATTCAAACAACTAAACTATATGGAGAACGTTGTTGAAGTGTCAACAATTACTTTTGATGTGTTGTTTGAGATAATTATGATTTTTTTGCTGCTGTAAATTGGAATGATCATTCTGAAACTTTGGAAATTGATTTCTTTATCATTTTGAATTAGATTTTAATGAGTTTTGGGTCTATTCTAAGTTTTGAGGTGCACGCTGTAGTGTTATTAGACTCTTCTAGTTAAGATACATTTGAGCTAAAGCTGTGGAACTCTACCCTATTCTTGTTATTCCAGAAAGAAATATCATTTTGTGTTGGATTAATTAGTGTTATTTTGGGCATCAAATTGTGCCCCGATTTGAGGTACAAGCTTGGGTAGCTGTAAGGAACATTATATGGGTTTTTTAGGATTCTAGATATGGGTCTCACTTTTCCTATTATTAGCCTTAGGATCGGTCTATGTTTATTTCCTGTAATTTTGGTATCAGAACGACCTTATTGAAGTCAAGATATTATTTTTTACAGCCTAGCAATATTTTGAGGCTGGTCGAAAGGGAAAGGCTCCTATAAACTGAGTTGGACCACATGTGATTGACAATTAGGTAGGATAAGGTTTTCCTTATTCAAGACTGAGTTAAAACATGAGAATATTTTTTGGGTAGCATGAATATTGGGCAGGGGACTAGTTTGAGGTTATACTGTTTAGATTATCGTATTAGCAAATATATAAGGCTGATAGGGTATCTATTTGGCATGTTGACTTTATCTTTGATTAGTATACCGATTATCTACTTTATTTCTTGGTATCTATGATTGTTGGGCCTTAGTTTGGGCTTAGGTTACCGATGCCCTAGATCTGCATTGTTCAGAGTCGATACACTACTATATATTTATCCAGTCTGACTTAAAAGGCATAGATCCTTGTAGACTGAAGGAGCAGACTTGGGTCTGATAGAGTTGAGCCTTGGTAGGCTGTGAATAGATAAAGACCTGACTACTCACAGTTTGATTTGCTGCTTTTTAATATCCTAGTAATAAATTAGATTCTACTCAGATTACATGTAATCGATAAGCCACTTAGGAGATCAGAGCAAGATCTCTTATAGTCTAAAATCCGAGCTTTCCCAATGAATTACACTTATCCTTTCATTCTGAGATTGATAAATGAGGATCAACTATATTTTATATACCCCAGGTCTATAGCCATATCGCTTTGGGCCATGTCATTTTAGGCCATATCATTTGAGGGCATATTATTTGAGGCCATACTTGACTAGTCCGAGGCTTGAGGCCTTATCAGACCATATTGGCCATGTCTGACCATATCCATGGTGGAGACCATATCGCAACTATAGCCTGAGTCTAAGGCCGGGTAACACAGGTCTAAGGCTAGGGTACAACCTGGGTCTACGGCTACGTTGGGGTATATAACCTAGTTCTAATGCCAGATTAGGGTATTCTAGTAGAATTGTGATCACCCACATATTACTAGATTATGATCATTTAAGCCCTAGCATCATTAGACCTTGTTCTTGCATACCTTCCTTTTACATTATCGTTATGCATGGGTGTACCTTCCTAGCTTATGGAGCTCGATTAGCTTAAAAACGTAGACAATAGGGACATACACCTATGTACACCTTTCCCTTTTTTAGTTCTTGGTTACTACCCATTCACATGCATACTGACCATGATCTTGTCATTAGCTATTTGTAGAGTTATATTCTAGCTTATCTCTGCCTTATTTATTGTTCTTACTAAATCAGCCTAGGATGCCCATTGGGTACCCTATTTGTAGTACTCATACTATTCTGCATCTATTTCACGATTCAAGACCAAGCACGAGCCAGAAATATTGACTTCCTCTATTATTGTTGTCATTTTGATGAGTGTATAATTTATACTCATTTCTTATAATTGTGTTGTTAATCTCATAATATGAGGCTAATTATTCTTTGAATAGTGAGTGTTTCACGTACATGTGGCTTAGAATGAGTTTTGTTGGAAAAGATTGAGTATGGAGTTGGATTAGAGCAAAATGGAGATGAATGGAAGGCAAAGTATACCTATCAACATTTATCCTCTGCAAATGCGATCTATAGGCCCGAAAATGTGGAGTAGTGGATCACATAGAGGCGCAAACTCTCTGAATCCAGGAGCGTAGGTAGAGCTAAAGCCAAATTATTAGTCATGATTGCTAAGTGCTTAGGCACAAACATTGAGTTTTTTCTTTACTTTACCTTCGCAAAAGCAAAGTACTTATGCGACCAACATCAGGGCATTTCTGGAATTTTAGCATTTTAGTCCCAAAAAGGATATACACGCACTCCTAACCTTAGTTCTTCATTCAATCGTGATGAGACATACTTGGAAATAGTATTCATATGATTTTAGAGAGAAGAAACACACCTTAGTGTAGATATTGAGTTTTGGGTGAGGATTTAGAGCACATTTTCTACAATAGCTTGAGTGGATTGAAGAGTGTGAGCTTCTATTGTATAATCTTTCACTCACTCTTTCTCTAATTGTAGATTTAATTGAGTTTGGATGTTAATTTGCTTATGGGTATTCATGTAATCTCTTACTTTCATGTTTAGTTGATTATTTACATGCAAATCAAGTGGGTTTCTCTCTAAACTGGTTTGCTTAGATTCAATTGATTTATGGGTTCATGCTTACCTTCATGTGTAACTTATGATTTGAGGTTGCAAACTTGAATCTAGTTTAGATCTTCAATTATTGCATGAAAATGTTTAATTGAAGTGGAGGTTTTATGTGATGGTTATGGGTTTATGTGTTGAGTGCCTTAAAACGGACTCAACGACTAAGGTTTAGGATTTTTGTTCATGAGTTGCACAAGCTAGACGTGTCTTTTAGTGATTCGCATATAGAGGCCACAATAGGCTCTTGTAAAACATTATTACTGTCGTAATTGAGGTAGTGGTTACAAGCAACCTAGCTTACACATAGAGTTTATTTGATGTTAAGTGTGGTGGATCGATTGGGCTTTTATTGACTCCTGTATTCCCTATCCTTATTACCTTGCTTGAGAAATCCTTATCCCATTTCCCTTACAAGTAGTTGTTAGCTTAGTTCTCCCCCCAATTAGTAAGAACTTGCTCAGTATTCACTTGTTGAATCAAAAGTAGTAGCTATTTGTCCTTACTTGATTCAATCACCACCACATTGTTCCTCGACTTTTTTGTTGGGCTAATATGTTGATAACGATCATTCCTACATCCTTCAAGTGGTGGGTTTGAGCGATATATAGAATGTGGTGTAAACTATTTTTAGTAATTATAGCCTCGAAATTAGCCAACGGTTGACTTTGGTCAACATTCTTAGTAAAAATGCCTGGCTGAAAATTTTAACAGCAAGGTTAGCTCTATAACATCAAGTTTGGTCTGGACTGACCTTTCATTCAATTTTGGTGGTTTAGGGTGCATTTTCACCCCCTTGGTAGATTTTGATATTAGGAAATATGACCCACACATGATCGTAATATCCACTGACGAGAATTTTGACTACATCGTTGAGTTTGAAATGCTATTTTCAATCAAATTTTATATGATTTGTATTTTTCTATCTCCGAATGAGGCCAAAGCATTAAATTTAAGTTTGAATAGTTGTTAAGGTCTAAGGCACCGTGCCGACATGGCCAAATGATAGGCTGCTATATGGCAGGTGACAAAAAGAAAAAAAAAAGAAAAAGTTATATATTCTAGAAATTTTCCAAAAATTCATAAATTCAAGTGGAACGACTTCAAACAACCATATTTCATGTGATTTTGACCCGATTTCAGTGATTCAAAAGTCTACCTTGTGTATTTTTTCGTGAGGAACATCATGGAAATATTGGAAATCGCTTTCAGGATGCCATTTGAGGAAAATTTCACTATTTAGTTGTTATATATTGAAGTGGTTTTTGAGAATTTTGATATGCAATTTCTTATCCATTTTGAGTTAGATTTTAATGAATTTTAGGTCTATTCTATATGTTTCGGTGTGACACAAACTATGATAATGTCAGAATTGATTGATTGAGCTCCTTTTGGTGCAAAAAATGTTATTTTTACTGTTGTTTATGTTATTTTTTTTGGAAAATTTAGAATGCGATAACATAGTCATTTTGAATCAATTATTAGTGAAATTTTAGACAAAATTGAAGAGTTTTTCTATTCGCACACAGTGGTATTAATGAGTTTTTGTGAAATTACATGATTTGAGAGAAAATTGGGGGCAAACTGGCTAACATATATATCTTTTATCTGAAAGAAACTTTTTATCATATTTGATTGTTTAGTATTTTTTTCGGGCCTCTGTTTGAGCTGTAATTTGAAATATTAGTTCACATAGTCATGAGTTTTATTTTAAAAGGTTGATTTTGAATTTAAGACAGAGGGCTCACTTTTTCTGAAGGGGTCCAAAATTAACTCATTTTTGTATTATTGAGATATTAATTTCAAAAATGATCGGATTGACGTCATGAGACTTATTTTAATAGTTTGATAGCATTTCGAGATTGCTAAGAGGAGTACAACCCTTGTGGATGAAATAGAAGTGCTCATGATCAAGATCCAGGTAGTCTAGTTCTTCCTTTCTCTTTAGACCAACTTAAAATATGTAAATGTCATTTGGATGGCCTAGATAATTATTGGACTTGCTGGATTGAAGGTCATATTTGTTATAGGTTGATCTGTTAAGGACCATAATAGTTAAAATTGATTTATTAAGAGGTATTGTTGTGCCCCACCTGTTAGATGTTGTAATTGCTCATTCTTGGTTTATTAAGGTTGTATTTGTCAAGTTTAACTTGTTGAGATTTGTTATAAGTTGTATAACATTTTTTTGTTGTGAATCTGGTCATTCTTGGGCTTTAGCCAAGGGTTAGGCTAGTGATGTCTTAGACTTGCACTATTCAGATCCAGTTACATGTTATGCACTCACTCAACGTGACTTGAAAGGTGTAGATCCATGTACAATAACATAGTAGACTAAGATCTAATAGAGTAAAAACTCAGGAAAGACTATGATGAGGCAAGGCTCTGCTGCACATCATTGTAAAGGCAAAGTCATGGTACATTGGTGGCTGGAGTCCACACTATGCACCATCATTGGAGACATTCATGGGTAGTGTCTAATCGAAGACCTTGTCAGAAAACATGGCTAGCTTATAATATTCCAAGCTAAAGGCCAGGTCGGGATCATGATCTGGGTTGGAGTGCTAATGTGTCTAGGGCTAGAATCCCATCATATCTAGGGTTAGAGTCTCAATGCAATTTGAGATTCCCGGCCGAATCAAGATACTTCACCAGTACCAAGGTGACTTATGCATCAATTATTTGGGAATTTTCTTATTAGGTAACACTGTTAGACTTGTTACCAATACATCTACCTTACTCTATTTTTGTGCTTGGGTATATTGTAAGGGCTCAATTGGTGTATAGGTTTAGTCGATAAGGCCTTACACCTACGTACATCACTCTATTGTTGTCTAAATTTTGGTTACATCAGTTAGTACATATATGCATTACCTGGTTCTTGCAGATTTGAGTTACTTTGAATCTACAAATATGCATTACTTGGTTTTGGTAGAAAACTTGTAATAACCCTAACTTTTTAATGAAGGACTAATTGGTAATTTTAACCATTAATAATTCTTATTAAAAGAATTAAAAAAAAGGTCCCAACCCCTTTTATTTTTAATTCTCAGGCTGCAGCAGAAATATATAAAAAAAGAGGAGACGAGCGACCCTTTTTTTTCAATATGCATGCTGCAGTAACAAAAAAAATCAGGGCAGTCCTTTTTCTTCTTCTTTCATTCTTTTTCTTTGAAGAAAACACACATTTCATCAAGGTGACAAATTAGTACATAGAATCAACTTGATCTTTGTATCACTGTTTTGGGTGATAAAGTATAGGTATTTTCTTGTTTATTGTATGGTCTTGTTAGTTGAACACATATTTACTAGAATTTTCACCAATTAGGTTTAACAATGAGATTGAGAATACTTTTACTTTTAATTTCTAGTCTAAGGTATTGGGTATTAGGGTTTAACCCTAAACTTAATGACTAGGGATATTGAAACTTGATTTTGGCCAACATAATTGATATTCTATAATCAATATTTTTTTCATGGATTGAGGAAAGTAGGGGCTGTTTTGGTGGGTGTTCTACGCGTCCGAGGTTGTGGAACTTGTCATTAATAAGGTAAGTGAGGCTTTAAGCTTTAGTGCTTGCTTTTCAAACATGCTTTGAAGAATATATGCGTGGTGGAACTTGTCATTAATAAGGTAAGTGAGGCTTTAAGCTTTAGTGCTTGCTTTTCAAACATGCTTTGAAGAATATATTTTTCTCTGTTTGGTGTATGTCTTGGGACAAACATGTGCGTGAAAGAGTTAATGTTTCTTTGATAAACCCTAGATATTTTTGAGAAGAATATCGAAAACTTTCATGAGTTATATGTGATGTGATATTGAATACCCTTCTTTATTACTGTGATATGGTTATTTGGGGCATACTTAGCTGCCGTAATATGTTAGGGGCATACCCATGCTGCGGTAATATGTTAGGATCTTTGTACACACTGCCGTAGTACATTTTAAGAGCATTATACATGCTATCATGGACTTATCGGGGTGATGGGTTGATCTCCTTCACTGCCATTGATGATAGGGTTTGAGTGGGGATTAAATTGTGACATGTTGTGACCCTTTTTGAACATTTGTTTGAACTTACTAAGCTTATTGTGAAGTATATTCTTATGTATGTTATTTATGTATATCCGTTGTGTAGATGTATTTTATAACTCTTGTTACAGGGGTATTAAAGTAGCGAGTCAAAGATCTCTTACTAGCTTATATTTATATATACCTCACTCCTTACTTGGATGTCAACGCAGATACTATTGCAGAGGGCGAGACTTATGGCTAACGAGTTTTTTTCCGTGGATTTTGTTGCTGATGTGAGCCTTCGTATTGTTCGTGTAGGCTACTACTTCAGCTTTATCAAGTATAGTTTATGTTTTTTTCTTTTTTTTGGGGGGGGGGTTGTATGGCCATCAGTTAAACTCACATCAATATATTAGATGCTCCATGATCTTATTGTGGGGTTTGGGCTAAAGTTATTTTGTTAAGTGACCTTTTCCTTTCATAAATTGATATTCCATTTTTGTTTGCTAGTTACTCTATTGTTATGAATATTGATGAGTTTTGGAGTTGCACATATATTCTTAGTGCTTTCATAGTTTGGGTGTGTATGAATATTTTGTTCTCCCGACAAATAGTGTGGGCAGGTGCCAGTCATATCTAGGGGTATTTTGGGACGTAACAAAGTTGGTATCAGAGCCTAGGCTTTAAGTTTCGGGTCATGAACCAGTGTTTGGTAGAGTCTTGTTCATGGGTATGTAGGCACCCATACTTATGACCTTGAGGCTTTTAAACATTTAGGATATATTCTCTTTTCTCATCCTTATTTATGCAGTAAGTTGAATCAAGGTTAACTTTTAAATATTTTTTTCGCCGATAGCTAAGAGATGTGCCTCTTCCTCTGTTATTTGATCTAATGCAATTGTTAGATGTGGTAGGGTATATGGCATTACCTTTTGTGGCAGCCAGGGTAGGGCTTATCATACTAGAGCTTGAACTAGGGCATCTGTTGCTCCTTAATCAGGAGTTACGAATGAGTGACAGACCTGAGTTGTTGACCTAGAGCAAGTGCAGGAACAGATTGCTTAAGATGCCTTGCAAATAGTGCCAGCTGCTGCACCTACTATCGTTTTACCTACGGATGTTGTGATGAGTTGTTGAATATGTTAAAGGCATTGGTGAATAATCAGGTTGGAACCCCGGCTCCTTAAACTACCACCTAAACACAGGAACAAGTCTAGTTGAATGGTGATACGACTCAGATATCGCATTTGGCCCCTCATCAAGCTAGTCATCCGGTTGCAAATATAGGGTAACCCAAAGATCTTAAGAATTTGATGGACCTTAAGCCCCCAGAGTTTGATGCAACACTAGATTCTATTGAGCCTCAGAAGTACCTTGATCGTTGTAAAAAAATACTTACTACATTAGGGTTGAAGAAGACTCGGAGTGTGGGATTTACCATTTTTATGTTCTCAGGATCTACAAAGGCATGGTGGACTTCTATTTAGAGAGCTAGCGAAGCAGGGTCACCACCTATCACTTGGTCAGAGTTTTTAGTAATATTTAAGGACATGTTTATTCCATTGAGCAAACAAGATGACATGAGATATCAATTCCATAATCTGCGTCAGGGTAATATGACAATTATGGAGTATTAAGCCAAGTTCACTAAATTATCCAGGTATGTCCCATTTTTTGTTGCAGATCCAAGGGAGAAAGTGAGGAAATTTATGGATGGACTAGAGCATTTTTACCATAGTCCTGTGATACGAGATATGCAAAATGGTACATACGCAGATATGGTTGACATTGCTCTTCGTTGTGAGTCCTATTGGGAGATGGAGAAAATAGAGCGAGAAAAAAAGAAAACATATAATACAGGTGGATTTAGTGATGCTCTATCTGGAGGCAAAAGTGGATTTCATTGTGGACAGCCTAGGCCTACTCAGTCAGATTCAGTGGTGCAATTTTCTAAGAGTGGTTATCCATCTAGACAGGGCCAATAATAGATGCAGAAAAATGGTGATAATTCTATCCAGTTTGGAAACATCTAAGGTTTTCTAATTGCAGGAGGAATTACAGTGTTCGCTACTTTGGTATTGGTGATCCTTGTTTTACTAGTGGTGAAAGAGGTCATATTGTTAAATTTTGTCCCAAGGGAGATTCTGGTACTGGTCAGGCTACTACGCAGGTGCAGAGAAATATGGTAGACACTCAGGCTCAGATTCAGCCAACTAGGACTGCTCCACAAGGTACTCATGGACAGGGTATACAGGGTGCATAGGTCACTCACAAAGTAGGTGGACCACCGAGATTATTTGCTATGGCCAAACAAGATGTCGAGGGATGTAATATTGTAGTCACAGGTATTATTACTGTAAATTCTCATGAGACATATGCTTTTATTGATCTTGGTTCTACGTATTCATATGTATCCCCATCATTTGCTATATCTTTAAAATGACAAGTTAAGACTCTTAATATGCCATATACGGTTATGACGCCAGTTGGGGAGACTTTATCAATGGATAAAGTGTATAAAGATTGTGTTATACCTATGTACAATAATTGCTTTATTAGAGTTGTCACTATTTGACTTTGATGTAATTATGGGCATGGATTGGTTAGCATCATGTTATTCTTTGGTTGATTGTTATGCTACGCTGGTACAATTTAATTTTCTTGGAGAACCATCCTTAGTATGGAAAGGTAAGACCTCTCTAACACAGGAAAAGATAATATCTTATGCAAAGGAATGCCAAATGATTAATCATTGGTGGTTTGGTTTTATTGCTACTATCCATGATACTCAAGGGGAGGATGTTACTATTGATAGTGTTCCGGTTGTGCAAGAATTTGTTGATGTGTTTCCAGAAGACTTACCTGGGTTACCTCCGATGAGAGAAATTGAGTTCAGCATTGATTTAGTGCCAGACACTCAACCTATCTCTATTCCTCCATATCATATGACTCAAGCGGAGTTGAGAGAACAAAAGGTCCAGCTCCAAGAGCTATTTGATAAGGGATTCATCAGGCCCAGTGTATCACCTTGGGATGCCCTAGTGTTATTTGTGAAAAAGAAAGATGGCACGATGAGAATGCGTATCTACTTCAGGCAGTTGAATAAGGCAACAATCAAGAATAAATATCCATTGCCTCGTATTGATGATCTATTCGATCAGTTGCAGGGTGCTACTCATTTTTCCAAAATTGATTTGAGATGAGGTTATCAGCTAAGAATAAAGACCAAAGATATCTCAAAGATAGCCTTTCGAACCAGGTATGAGCAATTTGAATTTTTGGTGATGTCTTTTGGATTGACTAATACACCTGCAGCATTCATGGAACTCATGAACAGGGCATTCAAGCCATACTTAGATTAGTTTACAATTGTACTTATTAATGATATTTTGGTCTACTCTCGAGATAAAGCTGAGCATGAATATCATCTGAGAGTTGTACTGCAAACACTTAGAGAACAAAAGCTTTATGCTAAGTTCTCAAAATGTGAGTTTTTCTTGGGGACAGTTTCCTTTTTAGGACACATGATGTCACGAGATGGGATTCAAGTCGATCCAAGAAAAGTAGAAGCTTTTCGGGATTGGCCATAACCTAATACTCCTACAGAAATATGCAGTTTCTTGGGGCTAGCTGGATATTAAAGACGGTTTGTGGATAGTTTCTCAAAGATAGCCACTTCATTGACACGTTTAACTCAGACAGGCATGATTTTTTAATGGTCAGATGAATATGAAGAGATTTTCCAGAAATTAAAGATTGCATTGACTGCAGCTCTTATTTTAACCTTACCTATAGCGGAGGGTGGTTTCACCATTTATTGTGATGCATCTAAAGTATGATTAGGTGACATCTTAATGTAGAATGGTAGAGTGGTGGCATAGGCTTCTCGACAACTAAAGATTCATGAGAAGAATTATCCAACATATGACTTAGAGTTGGCTGCCATTATACTTGTACTCAAGATTTGGTGTCACTACCTTTATGATGAGCCATGTGAAGTATACACTAATCAAAAGAGTTTGAAATACATATTCATGAAAAGGGATCTGAATTTGAGGAAAGGATGATGGTTAGAGCTACTTAAAGATTATGATCTTACTATATTATATCATCCTAGAATGGCGAATGTGGTGGCAAATGCTTTGTGTAAAAAGTCTATGGGCAGCTTTGCTTGGATTGCTATTGAAAAGCGACCTATGGCTAGGGATAATCAGTCTTTAGCCAATCAGGGAGTTCAAATTTTATCATACATTTCCTGGCAGGTTTCTTCCAACTATTGTGGTGCAATCATGCTTAGTTGGAGAATCCAAGGATTGACAATATAACGATTCCTAACTCGCTAGATTAGA
>DF357356.1:118724-158777 GCA_000787875.1 Solanum virginianum | reverse complement strand
AACTCGCTAGATTAGAAGATCGAATATAAAGTGGAGGCATGAAGTCATTCTCAATTGATGGCGAGGGCATTTTACATCGACTGGGCAGATTGTGCATTCCCATGGTGGGTGTGGTAAAATAGCTAATACTTGAAGAGGCTTATAGCTCACAATACTCCATCTATCCAGGTGCTTCGAAGATGTATCAAGACTTGCATAGTTTGTACTAGTGGAAAGGTATGAAGTCTGATATTTTGAAGCATGTGACTAGTTGTTTGAATTGTCAACAGGTCAGATATGAACATCAGGAACCTAGTAGAGTAATACAAAACTTGATTATCCCAGAGTGGAAGTGGGAAAAGATTACTTTAGACTTTGTTACTAGGTTGCCGAATACTTTCAAGAAGCACAACTCTGTTTGGGTGATTGTGGACAGACTCACAAAATTTGCCTATTTCATACTAGTTCGGGTTACTTATATCGCAAAGCAATTAGCAAACATTTACCTCCGACAGACAGGTTGGCTTCATGGAGTGCCTATTTCAATAATATCATATTGGGGTGCACAGTTCACTGCTGAGTTTTGGAAGTCTTTCCAGAGTTCTTTGGGATCACAAGTTGAGTTGAGTACAACTTTTCATCCCCAAACTGACGGACAGTCTGAGTGGGTTATTCAAATCTTGGAGGACTGCTTAGAGCTTGCATAATTGATTTTAGTGGGCATTGGGATGATCAGTTACTGCTAGTATAGTTTGCTTATAATAATAGCTACTAATTGAGTATACAGATGGCACCATATGAGGCTCTATATGGTCGCAAGTGTTGATTACCAATTGGATGGTTTGACCTTGGCCAAGCACAATTACTAGGTTTAGATTTGGTTTAGCAGGCTTTAGAGAAAGTTGTAGTGGTACGAGAATGGCTTCGGACAGCACAAAGTAGACAGAAATCTTATGCAGATAAGAAAGTCCATGACGTGGTGTTCATGAATGGCGAAAAGGTCTTTTTGAAAGTATCTCCTATGATGGGAGTTATGAGATTTGGTCGGAAGGGTAAGCTGAGTCTTAGATATATTGGTCCTTATGAGATTTTAGATTGGGTTGGATTGGTGGCATATCAACTTTCTTTACCTTCGAGATTGTTCTCTGTACATCCTGTATTTCATATGTCTATGCTTTGATGGTATGTTCGTGATGATAGCCATAAGATTAGTCTAGAGGATGTGGATGTTGATGAGAATTTAGCGTATGAGGAAGGTCTAATATCTATTCTCGATAGGCAAGTGAGGCAATTGAGGTCGAAGAAGATAGTTTTTGTGAAAGTGTTATGGTGCAACCATCCAACCGAAGTGGCTACTTTGGAGTCCGAGGTGGACATGGGAGAGAGATATCCTCACCTATTTGGCACTTTAGGTATGAGTCTAGACTCGTTTGAGGACGAACGTTATTTTAAGTGGGGGAGAATGTAATAACCCTAATTTTTTTAATGAAGGGTTAATTGGTCATTTTAACCATTAATAATTCTTATTAAAAGATTTTAAAAAAAAGAGGACCTAGCCCCTTTTATTTTTAATGTTCACGCAGCAACTACCATTAATAATTTTTATTTAAAAAAATGGGCCTAGCCCCTTTTATTTTTAATTCTCATGCTGCAGTAGGAAAAGAAAAAAATTATGAGACCAGCAACCCTTTTTTTCAATCTGCATGCTACAGTAACACAAAAAAATCAGGGCAGTCCTTTTTCTTCTTCTTTCGTTCTTTTCTCTTTGAAGAAAACGCACGTTTCATCAAGGTGATTCAGGGATATTCATACGTAGAATTGATTTGATCTTTGTACCACTGTTTTGGGTGATAGAGTGTAGGTATTTTCTTGTTTGTTGTGTGTTCTTGTTCGTTGGAAACATATTTACTAGAATTTTCACCAATTAGGTTTAACCATGAGATTGAGAATACTTTTACTTTTAATTTATAGTCTAAGGTATTGGGTATTAGGGTTTATCCCTAAACTTAAAGACTAGGGATATTGAGACTTGAGTTTGGCCAATATAATTGATATTCTATAATCAATATTTTTTCATAGATTGAGGAAAGTAGGGGTTGTTTTGGTGGGTGTTCTACGCGTGCGAGGTTGTGGAACTTTTCGTTAATAAGGTTTGTGAGGCTTTATGCTTAAGTGCTTTAGTGCTTGCTTTTGAAATATGCTTTGAAAATATATATTTTTCTCTGTCTGGTGTATGTGTTGGTACCAGCATGTGCTTGACTGAGTTGATATTGCTTTTATCAGCCCTAGATATGTTATTTTTGAGAAGAATATCGAATCTTTTCATGAGTTGTATGTGGTGTGATGCTGGATATCCTTCTGTATTATTGTGTTGTGGTTATTAGGGGCATACTTAGCTGTCGTAATATGTTAGGGGCATACCCATGCTATCAGTAATATGTTAGGGGCTTTGTACACGCTGTCGTAGTATATTTTAAGAGCATTATTCATGCTGTCATGGACTTGTTGGGGTGATGGTTTGATCTCCTTTGCTGTCGTTTATGATAGGTTTTGAGTGGGTATTGAATTGAGACATGTTGTGACCCTTTTTGAATATTTGTTTGAACTTACTGAGCTTATTGTGAATTATATTCTTATGTATATTATTTATGTATATCCATTGTGCAAATTTATTTTATAACTCTTGTTCCAGGGGTATTAATGTAGCTAGTCAAGGATCTTATTGGTTTATATTTATACATACCTCACTCCTTACTTGCATGTCAACGCAGATATTGTTGCAGAGGGCAAGATTTGTGGCTGACGAGTTTGTTTTCGTGGATTTTGTTACTAAGGTGAGCCTTCGCATTGTTTGTGGAGGCTACTACTTCAACTTTATCTATATAGTTTATGTTTTTCTTCTTTTTATGGGTTGTATGCCCGTCAGTTAAACTAATATCACTCTATTAGATGCTCCATGATCTTATTGTGGGATTTGGGCTAGAGATATTTTGTTATGTGACCTTGTCCTTTCATGAATTGATATGCGATTTTGGTTTGGTAGATACTCTACTGTTATGAGTATTGATGAGTTTTGGAGTTGTACATATATTCTTAGTGCTTGGATAGTTTAGGTGTGTATGAATATTTGGTTCTCCTGACAAATAGTGTGGGCGGGTGCCAGTCATATCTAGGGGATATTTTTGGGATGTGATACAACTATTATAGAATTATATTTTGGCTTATTCCTTCTTTATTTACTATTTTTAATTAGACAGCGTATGATGCCTACTGGGTACCATATTTTCTTGTAGTCACCCTATAATTTGTATCTTCTTCATGATGCAGGTCGTAGTATGGGCCAGTATCATTTATTTTGTTGTTTTTGTTGCTACCCTAGGAGACTTGTGGTGAGCATCAGATGATATTTGATCCTTCTAGTCTCCTTCTGTATCAGTGGGCCCATCTTCTAATACCAAAGACTGGTCTTGTATTTAGTTTTGGTCCTGTATATACTTGTACATGTTTTTTTGGGTTGGAAGTTATATCCAGTCTATAGTAGCTCTATACAATTGACTTTTAGGTTCTGAGAATATAATTCCTTTGTTGTGTTTTTGCTATAGCTATAGATTTGCGTATGTATATATATATATATATATATATATATATATATATATATTTGTTGTGTTTTTGCTATAGATATAGATTTGTGTATGTATATATATATATATATATATATATATATATATATATATATATATGTTGAGTAAGTTACCTTCTTTTGATATCTCTACCCTCACACCAATTACTAGTCATTTGGGGGTTGGCTTGCCTGTAGGCTGGTTATAGCAGGTGCCATCATGCCCCATAAAGTCAGGTCATGACAGTTGGATTCTAGCATTTCTTATTACTACCCAGGTGATATCTTCTAAATCTCGGTGCCATCATGCCCCATAAAGTCAGGTCATGACAGTTGGATTCTAGCATTTCTTATTACTACTACTTTTTCTACTCAGTCGGGCTACAATTCGCACAAGGTATTGTTTTGATACTCATATTACAATATGCATCTATTTTTGTGATACAGGTTCGAGCGCCAACAACCACCATTGATAATTAAGCCTGCATAAGCATGTTTAGGAGGCGATGGTGAGTATATGGCATCTTGGATAAATGCCCATCTCCTTTTATATATTGTAGCTCATCTTTTGCTATTTTAAACAAGTTTATCTGTATGTGTATAATTTTTTTATCTATTATTGAGATTATACTCTTTATTAGTGACTTCTAAGTTTTCGATATATATATAGTGCTTTGCTTCCAGTGTAGTTAATATTGTATTAATTTATTGCTTCCGCTTAGTTTCTACCCTTGAAATCCTTTATTTGTTGTTTTGGGTCATGAGTTTGGGTAACCTGCTTACGGTTTATAGTAGATGTCATCATGACTCGAGAAATCAGGTCATGAAATAAAGAAGTCATTGTCTATTTAGATTACGTTAGCTCAATTCATTTCATCTTCAACTCTATTCAATAGCTTTCGTCATGACATAAAGAAGTCATTGTCTATTTAGATTACGTTAGCTCAATTCATTTCATCTTCAACTCTATTCAATAGCTTTCTGCCTTCATTAATAGTATTTTTTTCCCAACGCTATTCAATTTTTACAATACTCTTGCCCTTTCTTGTCCTTTGAAAATAAGCATGCTTAATAATGGATTGAAAATTGTCTTTTAGGTGAAGTTACACATTTTGTGAAATAATGATGCTCTTGATGCCGTTCTTGGTTTTGTAAACAATGATTCAGCTAAAAGGATTGAAAGAATTAAGTAAAAAATGTCTCTCAATATTCTTCTTAAGCATATGAGCACTTTAAATAACAAAGCAGATGCCAAGTTGGCTCCTATGCCACAAGCTATGCTTGGTCCCTCTCCCCCGGTATGGTGGAGTTTTAATGCATGTCCCTAACCATAAAAATCTACATAATTGAAACCTCTAAATTATCTCAACAAAGTAAAAATAAATAAATAGAAATTGAAAATTAAATTGATCCTAAAAGTAAGCAACTTATTTTGCTAAAGATTATTGTAGTTACTAAAAGTAAATATCAATAATATGAAAGGATCTATGCTGAAAATTTCTATGCTTTAGAAAATAGGCCATCCTACATATAGAACTTAATCTTTTCCTAATTTTATTTTATCAATAATAACTATGGTAAAGAGGTCTTTTTTCCTTTCCCTTCATGAGGATATTAGGAGTTATCTTTTATTGGTTAAATTTTAATCAAATTGTGTTGTTGATATGTTCTTCCCTATTTAATTTAACAAGAATAGATAATTTCATTAATTTTTCTCTCTCCTAACCAACTAGGACTTTCTAAATTTGCAAGAACTTGGCAATTTGACCTATCTTTCTCCGGCGAGTCTCCGAGAACTTCTTCTTATATGTTTTTGACAATGACCGAATCTTAGTTAACACGAAATCTCATTGAATAGTCAGAGCAAAATTTCAACATATTAGAGAATCATCGTAGCTTTGGCGATTTCATCACAATCAACGGCAACATGCATTCTCCGATGACCTCTCTACTTTCTTCAGATCTCTGATCTTCGGTGACATCTCTGATCGCTGGCGACTTATTTTTTCTTCATTATCTCCGGCGAATTCATTTTCATCTCCGGTGACTTATTCTATCTTCATTATCTCTATCGCGCTGATCCCATTTCTAGCGGCATCAAAAATGTACAGTGGCAGATTGTGGAGTTGCGGTGTTCCTCTTTAAGGTTTGGTTGTCTTTTTTGAGATTTTCTTGGAGATTTATCCATGGCACTAATTCAATGATGACTTTCAGTTTTCATCTAGATTCCTGTGAGTTTAATATTTTTCGGCGACTTTTAACATTCCAGGTGATATCTTCTAAATCTCTTCCTATATACTATTTAAAATTAATTGTATCCTTTTACTTACCATGTATTTCTTGCCTTTCTTTTATTAGATTCTGAATTTGGTGGAATTTTCTCTCTCTACTCAACTTTTTCTCTCTCATCGTGAGAGTTTAAACGACGATTGTCCCTCAACTACTATGGTGAGTCCATCGTCTTTCATCATTTTCACTAGCTCTTCCTTCTTCTCCGACGATGACAGCACTCCACTTTGCTGGATGACTTGTTCTTTGACACAAGAAAATGATTAAAATCTGAAAGTTGCCCTTTCCCGGCGAATCCATGCTTCCGGTGAACTTGTGTTGGTTTTTCGTCAAAGGTGTGCTATTGGTTTTCTGGCGAAATTGTTTGGTTTTTCCCGTCAATCTCATTTATTGGAGGATTTTGGTCTTCTCCTTTCCGGTGATATATGTGGTTTTCTGATCCTACCACTACAAGAAATTCAGCGACACTTTCGATCAACAACTATTAGTCAGATTTCGGCGACCCAGGTTCAATCGTTCCTCTCCTTTCTTTACTTATTGATTTGTCCACTAACCTTTCTAAAATTTTTGCGGGTTACTATCTTTCTTGTTGTATCCAAAAAAATTTTTGTGTATTGTTCTGGACTGCACTACTTCATCTATCATCTGCACTATCTCATTGTTATTGACTTATTAATATTGTTCTACTATTAATTTCTGTTGTTAGATTTGTACTATTATGTTTAAACTGTTAAATACTTACTGTGGCCTTGCTAATTTGTGTTGTTACATAGTTTTACTATTTGCACTTTAGGACATCACTGTTTGGTGCCAAACAGTGAGCTTATTATTGGTTGTATTATATTTTTTTGTAATTAAATTGGGTTTCTAGTGTAGATTTAAGTGTTTTGGTATTATTATATTGTTGGGTTGATTATTTATGAGAGTTTGTATCTTCGGTTCATAATTTATTTAGTTATATAGTAGTTCATAGTTTAGTGCCGCTTGGAATTGGTGGTGCTTTAGGGTAATGTCGTCGGTTGGGGTTGGAGGCAAGGGATAGCAATAGTAAGAGGGAAAAGGGCCTACTTAGGTTAAGAATAGGGTCGTGGAATATAAGATCACTTACAAGAAAGTCTATAGAGTTAGTGAAGAGTCTTAAGACAAGACAAGTTACTAAAGCATGAGTTCAAGAGACCAGATGGGTAGGTAAGAAAGCTCGGGATGTAGATGAATTTAAGTTATGGTACTCTGGGGGCACCAGGAATAGAAATGGAGTATGTATACTAGTAGATAAGGACCTTAGGGACTGTGGTGGAGGTCAGGTGGGTAAATGATAAGATGATGTCTATTAAAGTAGTTATTCGCAGACATATAGTGAATATAGTTAGTGTCTATGCACCGCAACTGGACTTGGATGAGGAGGTTAAGAAACTCTTTTGGGAAGAACTAGATGAGCTTATAAAAGGTATACCGGCCATAGAAAATATCTCCATACAGGGAGATTTTAATGAACATATTGGTGCGACTTCTAGTGGTTTTACCGATGCACATGGAGGATTTGGTTTGGGGAGAGGAATAGAGGAGGGACATCTCTTTTAGTTTTTGTAAAAGCATTTGAGTTGGTTATAGCTAACCTATGTTTTCCAAAGAGGAAGAATCACCTGAATACCTTTCATAGCATGGTAGCAATGACCCAGATTTATTACCTTCTTCTCCGAAAGGGTGATAGAAGCTTTTGTAAGAATTGTAAAGTTATCCCGAGTAAAAATATTTCCAATCAACATAGTCTTTTAATGATGGATTTAGAGACTAAAGGGATAACAAGAAGAAGGCTATATTTACCAAACTAAGGATTAGATGGGGAGACTTGACTCTTACCTTTTTCTTGGAAATGGGGTAGAAGTTGAGTAGTTTTAGGGCATGGACCAATAGTCAGGTTGCCAATAGTATGGGGAACAATACTACTGGTAGCATTAGAAAAGTAGTTTTTGAGGTTTTAGGGGTATCGAGAGAGACCTTTGGTGGACGTCAAGGTGATTGGTGGTGGAATTGAGAAGTACAAGGCAAAGTGAATGCTAAGAAGGTAGCCTATATAAAGTGGTCAGAGTGTATAGATGAAGATGAAAAACAAAGGCTTCGGGATATATATAATACAATGAAGACAGAATAAAAAATGGCAATCACGAGCGCTAAGACAATAGCATTTGAATGTTTGTAAGTTAAGCTAGGAGACAAAGGTGGGGATAAGAGATTGTATAGGATAATGAAAATGAGAGAGAGAAAAGCTCGCGGCCTAAACAAAGTGAAGTGCATCAAGGATGAGGATGGGGAAGTGTTGGTGGATGAGAATTCCATCAAGACAAGATGGCAAACTTACTTTCACAAACTTCTAAATGAAAAATGGGATAGAGATATTGAGTTGGGTGATTTGGCACAATATTATAGCCATCAAGATTTTGGATATTATAGGTGTTTCAAAGCTAATGAGGTTAGACGTGCTATCAGTAGGATGAGTAGAGAAGAGTGATCGGACCCGATGAAATTACGGTAGAGTTTTGGAAGAGCACGACCAAGGATGGTTTGGAGTGGTTGACTAGGTTGTTGAATGAGATTTTGAGGACAACTAAGAAGCCAGACGATTAGAGGAGGAGTACAATGGTTCCATTATATAACAACAAGGGTGATATCAAAAATTGCAATAGTTACAGGGGCATCAAGTTGCTAAGCCATACTATGAAAGTTTGGGATAGGGTCGTAGAAGTGAGGGTAAGAAGAAGAGTGTCTTATTTAGAAAATCAATTTAGATTTATGCCAGGGCAATAGACTAATGAAGCAATGCATCTTATTCAGAGACTAGTGGATAAATATAGGGAAAGAAAGAGGGACCTTCATATAATATATAGAATCTTGAGAAAACCTATGATAGAGTTCCAAAGTATGTTATATAGAGGTACCTAGAGGCAAAGGTGTTCCAATGGTGTATATAAAAAGTGATAAAGGATATGTATGACTAAGCCAAGACTTGAATAAGGATAGTGGGAGGAGATTCTGAGTATTTTTTGGTCGAGATAGGACTTTATCAAGGACTAATCCTTTGCCCTTTTATGTTTTTCTTTAGAGATGGATGAGTTGACATGATCTATTCAGGAGGAGGTCCCTTGGTATATGCTATTTGCAGATGATATCGTACTACTTGATGAGACTCGGGGTAAAGTACATGATAGGTTGGAGGTTTGGAGATATACTTTAGAATCCAAAGGCTTCAAATTCAGCAGGACTAAACTAAATACTTAGAGAATATATTCGATGTTATAAGGGATGAAATAGACATTGAACTGAGTCTTTTTACTCAATCTATTCCTAAGAGAGAAAGCATTAAGTATCTTGGGTGCATCATCCAGGGCGGTGGTGATATCGATGATGATGTCATACATCGTATAAGGGCAACATGGATAAAGTACAGACTTGCCTCTAGAGTATTATGTGATAAAATGATACCACTGAAGCTTAAAGGTATGTTTTACAAACTAGTGGTTAGGTCGTCGTTGCAATATGGGGTGGAATGTTGGTTAGTCAAAAACTCACATATCCAGAAGGTACAAGTTGCAAAGATGAAGAGGTTGAGATGGATGTGTGGACATACTAGAGAAGAAGTGTCGATGCTCCTGTTAGGAGGTGCGAGAGGTTAGATTTAGGAGTTACACGGAGAGGTAGAGGCAGATTTATAAAATATTATGTGGAAGTGATTAGAAAGGATATGCCACAACTATATATCACCGAGGACATGACCTTAAATAGAAAGGAGTGGAGGTTGCATATTAGGGTGGAAGGTTAATAGGTGTGTATTGATAGGAGGATGTTTAGCCCTGGGGTATAATAGGTTAGTTGGTTTAGTCATGTATGCATGTCTTTATATCTTACTTGATTATTGTATGTCTGGTATTTATTTCCATTATTGTATTTATATATTATCATTTGCTTTCTATTTAGTCATTTCTCTTTCATATCTAGTATCTTCTACTTGTGGGGCCTGACACTTTGAGTGGAGGATCTTTCGAAAATAGGCACTCTATCTCTATGAGGTAGTGGTAAGGTTTTGTGTCCTCTCCAGACCCCACTTGTTGGATTTTATTGGGTATTTTGTTGTTGTCTTTGTAGTATTTCTTGCCTTTTACATATTGTGTTGTGATTTCTTGCTCGCCGTGTTACCTTTTGTCATATATGTTTAGATTGACAATATATAGCTACATTTACTATTTATTATTATATTTGTTTTGTTATTATATTTTGTGACCTTACATATTGTATTGGATTGCCTGTTACCACATAGTTCTATAGTTTCTATATCGTTTATTCATTTACATGATTTTTGTATCTGGTTGTTGGATTAGTAAAAAGTATACTTTATATTTTACTATTTTGTATTGTTGAATTGTGGTTTTATAGAAGATTATGACTTCTTGATATTCGGTAATTTAGAGAGTTATTAGTTCTTAGTTTAGTGGGTTGGGATCTGATGGTGGATTAGGGTCATGTGATCGGTTAGGGTTGGACACTAGGGGTAACAAGAGTAAGAGGGGAACGAGATTACATAAGTTAAGAGTAGGGACATGATACTTAGAATCACTAATAGGTAAATCCATAGAGTTAGTGAATAGTCTTAAGAGGAGAACAATTAATATAGCATATGTTGAGGTGACCACATGGGTAGGTACCAAAGCTCAGGACATAGATAGGTTTAAATTATGGTACTCGAGTGGTTCTAAGGATATACATGGAGTGGGTATACTAGTAGATAAAGACCTTAGGGAGTATGTGGTTGAGGTAAGGAGGATTAATACTAGGATGATGCCTATTAAACTTGTGCTAGGTAAGCATGTAGTGAGTGTAGTTAGTGCCTATGCACCTCAAGTGAGTTTGGATGAGGAAGTCAAGAAGCTCTTTTGGGAAGATTTCGATGAGGTTGTGAGAGATATACTTGATACAGAAAAAATCTTCATTAGAGGAGATTTTAATAGATATATTGATGCAACTTCTTACGGGTTTGACGATGTACATGGAGGCTTTGCTTTTGGGGAGTGAAATGGAGGTGGGATGTCTCTCTTGGATTTTTCCAAAGCTTTTGAGTTGGTTATTGCTAACTCATGTTTCTCAAAGACAGAAAATAACTTTATTACCTTTTGTACTACTGTAGCTAAGACTTAGATTGACATTTTCCACTCCGAAAGGGCGATAGAAGCCTTTGTAAGAATTGCAAGGTTATTTGAGTGAAAATATTTCCACCCAACATAGGCTTCTAGTGATTGATTTAGAGATTAAGAGGGGAAAAAAATAAGAAGGTTATCTATACCCAACTGAGGATTAGATGGGAAGGCCTAACTCCTACCCCTTCTCAGAAAATAGGAGATAAGTTGATTAGTTTAAGCGCTTGGAGTAGTATCAGAGATATGAACACCATGTGGGACACTATGACTGGTTGCATTAGAAAAGTAGCTATCGATGTACTTAGGATTTTGAGAGGGACCTTTAGTGGACATCAGGGTGATTAGTAGTGGAATGGAGAAGTTCAAGGCAAAGTGAAAGCTAAAAAGATTGCTTATACGAAGTGGTTATAGTGTAGAGAGGAGAGTGAAAGTAAAGACTTAAGAAATCTACAAGATGGAGAAGATAGAAGCGAAGATGGCTATGACGAGTGCTAAGATAACAACGTTTGAGTGCTTGTATATGGAGCTAAGTGATAAAGGCATAAAAAAGAGATTGTATATGCTCATAAAAGGGAGAGAGATAGAGGAAAACTTGCGACTTGGGTCAAGTGAAGTGCATCAAGGATGAGGTAGGTGAGGTGTTGGTGAATGAGAGTTCTATTAAGCTAAGGTGGCAAGCTTACTTTCATAAACTCTTAAATAAGTTAGGATGTAGAGATATTGAGCTGGGTGAGTTGGCACACTCCGATAGTCATTGAGATTTTGGTTATTACAGGCGTTTCAGAGCTGAGAAGGTTAGACGTGCTATTAGTAAGATGAAGAGAGGGACGACGATCGAACCTGATGAGATTCTAGTGGATTCTTTGAAGAGCATGGTCAAGGATGGTATGGAGTGATTGACTAGGCTATTCAATGATATCTTGAAGACTGCTAAGATGCTCGATTAATGGAGGAGGAGTATGATGTTCCATTGTATAAGAACAATGGTGATATTTAAAATTATAACAATTACAAGGGTATCAAATTGTTAAGCCACTCTAAGAAGGCCTAGGAGAGAGTGATGGAAATGAGGATGAGAAAATGAGTGTCTATTTCTGAGTATCAGTTCGGATTCATGTCAAAGTAGTTGACTACTGAAGCAATTTATCTTGTTCAGAGATTAGTGGAGAAATATAGGAAATGAAAGAAGGACCTTCATATGGTGTTCATTGATCTCGGGAAAGCCTATGGCAAAGTTTTGAAGGATGTCTTATGGAGAGTCTAGAGGCGAAATGTGTTCCACTGGTGTATATTAGGGTGACAAGGGACATGTATGAAGGAGCTAAAACTCTAGTAAGAATGGTGGGAGAAGACCTAGAGTATTTTCTTGTTGAGAAGGGACTTCATCAAGAATCTATGTTGAGCCCTTTTCTTTTTACCTTACTAAAGAATGAGCTGACAAGATCTATTCAGGATGAGGTTCCATAGTGTATGTTTTTTATGGATGACATATTATCGATTGATGAAACTAGATCTAAGTTCAATGATAGATTGGAGGCTTGGAGAATACTATGGATCCAAAGGGTTCAAACTAAGTAGGACCAAAACAGAACACCTGGAGTGTGAATTCAGTGTCATAAAGGATGAAGTAGAGATTGAAGGGAAACTTGCCTCTCAGTATATTCCCAAGAGAGAAAACTTTAAATATCTTGGGTCCATCCTCCAGAGTAGTGGTGATATTGACAATAATGTTACACATCGTATAGGTGAAGTATATATGAAATGGAGGCTTGCCTCTGGAGTATTGTGTGATAATAAGATACCACCTAAACTTAAAGGTAAGTTTTACTGAATGGTGGTTAGACCATCTTTGTTATATGGGTTAGATTGTTGGTCAATCAAAAATTCACTTGTTCAGAAGGTGCAAGTCATGGAGATGAGGATGTTAAGATGGATGTGTGGACATACCAGAAGTGATAAGATTAGGAATAAGATCATTCAGGAGAAGTTAGAGGTGGCCCCTATGGCTGACAAAATAAGGAAAGCGAGACTACGAAGGTTTGGTCATGTACAAAGAAGCAGTACGGATGCTCCTATTAGGAGGTGCGAGAGGTTGGAGTTAGGAGTTACATGGAGTGGTAAAGGTAGACCAAAGAAGTATTAGGGGAAGGTGATTAGACAAGATATGAAGAAACTTTATCTCATTGAGGACATGATGTTAGATAGGAAGGAGTGGAGGTCGCATATTAGGGTTGAAAGATGATAGGCTAGTAGGGGTAGGTTGATGTGTGGTCATGTGATTATAGTAGGTTAGTAGGATTAGTCATGTCTTTGTATCTTGTGGGGTTATTATCCATCTTATATTTATTACTTCTAGCATATTTACATATTATCATTTGCTTTTCATGATTAAATGTTTTCCTATTTCCCTTTCTTTTCCTTTTTCTCCTTATCCAGTATCTGTTGCATCTGGGGCTTGATTTTTGAGATGAGGGTTTTTCAAAAACAACCTCTCTATCTCTATGAGGTAGTCGTAAGGTCTACTTACATTTTTACCCTCCCAAGACCCTAGTTGTCGGACTCTATTGGGTATGTTGTTGTTTTGTAACAAATACTGTTTAGTCTTGTAGCCATTAACAAGTCACATGATTGGAATTAAAAGAGTTCCAAATTAGAGGCTTTTTTTTTAATTTGACTAAAAAGGAAATTAAGATAAGAAAAATAAAATAGATGGAGAAATTAACATTTTATCCTAATTTCAAAGCGTAAATTATTGTAATCACTTATATTAATATATAACAAACATTTACCCTACTCCGCCATTTATTTTCATTGCATAACATCGATTTCTCCATTTGAAATCTAATTTTGACAACTAAATAGTATTAATCAATTATATCAGTTAATATTAAGCATCAATCCTTCGATTATTCATTTTCATTGCATTGTAAAGATTTCTTCACCGTCTTCAGCTTTCTCTCCGTCTCTCCAACTCATCGGACTACTAGTCTTTTCTCTTTTGGGGGTTTCTCTAATCTCTCCATCTTCTCCTGGTTAGGATTTCAACTGTTGATTTTATCTGTATTTTTGAGTGACTTTCAAAGTTTTTCGGCAACGTCTAGTTTCAATTTCTAGTCAGATTCTTTCACGATACAAACATTATTCAGGTCATATCTTCTATTTTACTTAGTTTACATATATTTCTTGATTCCTTCATGTTCAATTATTTTTCCATTTCTTGTTACGTTGTTCAATTTTTACATATTTCTTGCCTATTACATATTTCCCGCAATATTTCTTTATTGTTACATACTATCTTGCAATAATTCTCTTTCTTACAATATTTTGTGCCTATTATATATTTCTTGCAATATTTCTTACTTCTTGCTTGTTACATATTTTTTAGTATATTTTATCTCTTGTTATATTTTTTGCTAGTTACATACTGTGGTTATTTCTCATACTCTTTGCATCTTGGTATTGTGGGTTGTTGGAAGTATTTTATAGGATTATTATTTTTTGTCTTGTTTTTGTATTCTATAGGATCATAGGATTGATCAGTTGTTTATTACAAACTATAGTTTAGATTTATTATTCTTTATTGTTGGGTTGTTGTCTTTGTGAGATTGTTTATTCTTTATCCTTTATAGGTTGTTGTATTAGTAGTTCTTAGTATAGTTTAGTGGCATTGGGATTTGATGGTGGATTAGGATTATGTCATTGGTTGGGGTTGGGGGCTAACGGTAGTAGTGGTAAGAGGGGAACTGGCTTACTGAGGTTGCGAGTAGGGGTGTGAAAGATAGGATCACTTACAAGGAAGTTCATAGAGCTAGTGATGAGTCTGAAGAGGAGACAAATTAATATAGCATGTCTTCAAGTGACCAGATAGGTAAGTACCAAAGCTCGAGACGTGGGAAGGGTTTAAATTATGGTACTCGAGTGGCACTAGGGATAGAAAGGAGTAGGTATCCTTGTAGATGAGGACCTTATGGAGTATATGATTGAGGTCAGGAGGATTAATGATAGGATGATGTCTATTAAACTTGTGGTCGATAGTTATATTGTGAATATAGTTAGTGCCTATGCACCCAAAGTGGGCCTGGATGAGGAAGTCAAAAAACTCTTTTAGGAAGATTTGGATGAGGTTGTGAGAGGTATATCATACACAAAAAATCATTATTGGGGGAGATTTTACTGGGCATATTGGTGCTACTTCTAGTGTTTTAACAATGTCCATAGAGGCTTTGGTTTTGGGGAGAGGAATGGAGGTGTGACATCTCTCTTGGACTTTGCTAAAGCATTTGAGTTGGTTATTGCTAACTCACGTTTTTGGTAAAGAGAAACTCACTTGGTTATCTATTGTAGTATGGTAGCTAAGACCCAAATAGATTACTTATTCCTCCAGAAGGGTGATAAAAGCCTTTGTAAGAATTGCAAGGTAATTCCGAGTGAAAATATTTCCACTCAACATAGGCTAAAAATCATAAAGTTGATTCTCAAGTTTGTCATGTGTCTCTTTGTCCTTCTCTCTTCATTCTCTCTCAAAAAAATAACTACAAAAGCCTATTTATAATAACTAGAATACAAGTCTAAAACAAAATAGCAAAACTCGATTCGACAGGCATTATGATTAGGGTTACGGGCCGTAAAAAGTTCTATGGCTTGTACCTAGGCTTTGTAGCCTTCATTCTCCAAAACTGGCTATCATTTCTATGACACCTTTCTACGGGCCATATTCAGACTTACGACCATATAGGGTTTCATCTGACAACTTTCCAAAAACTCCTCCAATTCTAATCCTCAAGGTATGAAACCTAATCTACTATTCATTTAAAATTCCAAATTGTAAGCATCAACATTATTGTATTTTGACAGCATAACAGTTTTGCCAAAAGCTATTAAGGAGTGAAATTTGTGAAAAATCATTTTTTATAACACAAATTTCTCACCAATTCACGATAGTAAAAGCTTTTGTTTGTAGTAGTACTCTCTTTAAACTAATCACTAAAAAAAGTATATACTAAGACAAATTGGTACAATTGAAGGGGAACGTTAGCATAAATAGTAAAGTTGTCTCTATGTGATCGAAAGTTCATGGGTTCGGGTTATGCAAATAGTCTTTTACATAAAAAGACAAGGTAATGTTTCACAATGACCCATGTGGTCAGGCCCTTCTCGGAACACCATACATAGTAGAAGTTTAATGCATAGGGTTGTTCCTTTTAATTAGTTGGTCCAATAAATAAATTTGATGAAGTATGGACAACTGGGACAATGAGGCATAAACCCTGCTACAAATGTGCATATGTGGTATTCTCTATCGGGAATTGAAAAAGAATCTCCTTTCGTCATGAAAATGTGCTAGGACTTGGCCTTCTAAAAGAGTTGTTTCCATATGTGTTTTGTCTAAGCCTGTCACCAGAGCTATTGAGCTAACAAAGAACCTGCGAAGCTTCAATGGTACAATCCAGAATGAAGATTCTATTATATGGAAATGGGTTTGCACAAAAGTGATCAGTATATTTCCCATTGAAAATGATGCATTTTTCTTGGTTGGTGAATAGAACAGCATGTATGACTCATGAAAGTCTATAAAGGGTATATTTTTAAGAAAAAACCTTACATATAAGGCATACGAACTATAGATAAAACAATCCAAGTTACATTTTTTCTAGCCCTCGATTGTACAAAAGGAACAGATAATTGATCCACTCTTTCTCATAAGAATCAGAGAACGTACAATCAGTACTTCTACGGCTTGGCCTGATGACTTAACACATTAAAACATTTGTCCTCAATGAAACCAAATAAGTATTTACAACTTAAAAAAGGCACAATATTATGGATAGACAGAAAGATTGATTGTCTACGGATATACATATACATGAATAAGTAAATATTCATTGATAGGGAATAACAAAATGAGAAAAGAATATAGATATTGTAAATATACTTTGAGAATCACTACACAAGTCTGTGGATGCACTATAAGTAGCTCAATATCATATATAACCATTCTTATCACCAAATCTTTGGTACGAATGAACTCCACCAAAGCAATATATTTATTAGACCTACATATAATGGGAAATTCAAAACAATTTCTAATATAATCATTCTTGGTCAAGGTCACACTTCTACTTGCAACCCTTATCCCTTTTTCGATAGACACATAAGGCAGAAGAGACCTTTCACTCCCACTTGCAAAGAAAATACATTTCTATGTCTTCTTTACCCAGACAATGATTGTTCAATTGATTTACCCAGATATACCCATACAAAACTAGTTCAAATATAAGAGTATTAGGCAATAGGTGGGAGAACTTATACACATTATGCCTAACTCTGGAAGGAGGATTTGGATATCCTTGTAGCAAGTTCTAGAGCACCTAAGATGTAAAATCTTCCCCTAAATTGCAAGGAAGAAAAGAAAGATCAGTAATTATATGGTAATAAACATATGCTAGTAATTAATGTGCATTCATAAAGGGTACTTACATCCAAGAAGCAACTAGAGCAGGATCACAAGGGTGTGACCTAGATGAATTCATCCTTCGACTCTCATTCACAACATTAGGACTCCTTTGCTCCAGAATGGTAGAACCACCTGTACCTAGAAGTAGACTACATCAGTTGGAAGGATGTATAGATCGGGAAACATACTATATTTCTTTGGTTGTATATTACTTTGAGAAATCTTTCCAGAAGCCTTTAACTTGGATCCCTCAAAATGCTCATTTTGTGGTCCACGTGATGAAAACAGTACCCCTTGGACAACATCACATTATTAACACCACCAATCCACTAGTTCATCTTTATATTAGCCCAGCATACAATATCTTCAATTGGTTGTTTCTTGGAAGTAAGTACCCTTCATGAATGCACAATAATTTCTAACATTGGTTTGTTTTCATATAACTTTTTATCTTTTTCTTCTTTGAATTTTAGGGGATGTTTTTACATCTTAGGTGCTCCAAAACTTGCCCCAGGGATATACAATAATTGTACCCAGGCTCATCCTCCTTTTAGAGTTAGCATAATGTGTATAAGGTCTCCTAGCTATTGCCTGATACTATTAAATTTGAACTAGTTCTGCATGGGGATATCTGGGCAAATCTATTTAACAATCATTGTCCAGGTAAAGAAGACATAGGACTATATGTCTTTGTAAGTTGGAGTAAAAGGTCAGCTTCTGCCTTATATATCTATTAGAAAAGGGATAAGGGTTGCAAGTAGAAGTGTGCCCTTGACCAGGAATAGTTTTATTAGAAATTGATTTACATTTCCCATTATACGTAGCTCTGATAAATATATTTCTCTAGTAGAGTTCATACGTACCAAAGATTTGGTGATCAAAACAGTTATATATGATGTTGAACTACTTATACTTGCATCCACGGACTTGTGCAGTGATTCTCAAAGTAAATTTACAATCTCTATATTCTTTTCTCATTTTTTATTCCATTTCAATGAATTTTTATGTATATGTATATCTGTACAAGATCAATCTTCCTGTCTATCTAGAATATTGTACCTTTTTAAGTTGGAAATACTTGTTTGGTTTCATTTAATATAAATGCTTTAATACGTTAAGTCATTAGGCCAAGACATAGAAGTACTGATTGTACATTCTCTGATTCTCATGAGAAAGACTAGATCAATTAGTTGTTCCTTTTGTGCAGTCAGGTAAAACCTTGTAGGTAAGTTTTAAAAAAAAACCTTTATAGACATTCATAAGTCAGACATTTTATTTTATTCACCAACCAAGAAAAATTTATCACTTCAATGGAAAATATACTAATCACTTTCATGCGAACACCTTTCCATATAATGAAATCTTCATCTGGATTGTACCATTGAAACTCTGCAGGTTCTTTGTTAGCTCAATAGCTCTAATGATTAGTGATTTCCCGATCATTCAATAGTTTTCTAAAAGAAAAGTTCCAGCCTTGAATTTTAGCCTCTGGTGACAGGCTTGGACAAAACATATCTTGAAAAAACTCTTTTAGAGAGCCAAGTCCTAGCACATTTTCATGAAAAAAGGAGATTCTTTTTCGATTCTGGACAGAAAGTCCCACATATGCACATCTGTAGCAGGGTTTGTGCCTCATTGTCCTAATTATCCATACTTTGTAGCCACCATCTCCTTCCAAAGAGTTTGACAACAAAATGGGTCCATTGCTATTGAGAGTTTAAAGTCACAGGAAGATGACCATGACTATTCTCAACACAATAGCATTTTCTATGAGGGGGACATGTCATACGAGGTAATATAGTGAGACACAATATAAGAACATGTGATATGATAGAGTAACCAATCCAATGTTTTGTCAAATAATGGGTGATTTGTTTTTTAGGCTTTGTTATCACTCCAACAGCATATAGGTGGCATAGGAACTAGATTGAAGAAGAATGTTATTTCTCAACTTCTGAAGCAGAGCAAGTATCAATCAACAAAGATGAAAAATTGCAGTGACTCTTGTTGCATATGCTTGGTAAGGAGTATGAAACTTCCCTCCACTTTTAATATTGTTTGCAATCTTCTTCAATTATATGCTTTCCTATTTCAGTGTGTCTAGGCACTTATGATGACAAGAAAGAACTAGGAAAATTGATTGTGGACATGAATTCCATTACCAATGCATCATGAAGTGGATATAGACAAAAAAAATTTGTCCAATTTGGAAAAGGATTCCTTTGAATCCATGAGATAGTAATTTCTCATGAATTCTGATTTCGACCAACCAATTCTCAAGACCTAATTTCTATCGATTGGCTTGTTGGACACATTTCATTCTTCTGTGTCTTGTTGATTGACAGTGAACAAGATGGTGGAGTAGAATTATGTAAGTGATAAACTATGATGAAAATACACTATATTTCTAGTTTGGCATCTTTTCTTTCTTTTAGTTAGTCATCAAACCAGTCATTTTTATCAGTATTTGGATTAAAAGATGTCATTTTTCACTTTTTGAGTTTGGTGCTTTTCAGTATCAACTAAGGTAGTAGATGTGACATTTGAGATATTGATTTCTGCCAAAGTACTAGCAATATTATTACCTTATGGGACTTGCAATTGCTTTAGTTTCTCTACCAATCTTCTTGATAGTTGAAGATGATGATGTGTCATTAATCAATATTATGAGTTCATTTTCTATGTATTGATGATGCTAATAATCAACTCTAGAGATTTCTTACTTTTTATTCATCTAAAATGTCTTGTTGAAAAGTGACCATTTTTCATGGGCCTAACAAAGAAGTGTTTGGTATAATGGCATGTGTTTAAATTCGAACTTAGGATATTTGATAGCTTTATCTAATTTATTTATTGGACCAACTAATTAAAAGGGAGAACCCTATGCATTAAGCTTCTTCTATGTATGGGGTTGAAGTTGGACATAAATTACCAGTGAACAACCTAAATACAGGTCTTGTACCTCAGAAGATAAAGTAGCAACCTCACATATATTGGCAAAAGAAACAAGCTGAGCAAACTATGATAGAGCCCACAAAGATACAAGCCTAGGTGTATCGAACACCTCCAGCGAAAACAAGTAGTCCACTAATGCAGAATCAACATATCTAACCTATTGAATAGTGGGGAAATTAATGAAAGGAATAAGAACAAAGTTTGCAGATACAAGTTACAGAGATCTATACAAGGCACTAGAATAAATAGTGAGAATGAGTTTGAGGCATGAATATAGTGTAAAAGCAAAGTGTTGAGGAGCTAGGTACTGCCAATCCCAAATTACTACCTATATGAAGTTAGTTACCTGAAATATTAGAGTCATGAATATAGTGTAAAAGCAACAAGAGCAATATGTGAACAAAATTGTGAGGAAAATTACACTTGATTTTTTATGATTGGTGAACTATGATTATAGTGATCGAGGAAGAATTTTTGTGATGTAGAACCCAATCTATGCTGATGTTTCTCTTGAGATTATAAATGCACAAATTGTTTATACCAAAATTCATATCGTAACTTTGAAAAATAATTTTGCTTTACTCTGTATCGACTTCATACACAAGGAGTGAGAGGAAGTATGTATATTTAATTGAGAACCTTACATAATCAATAACAAGGGCCATGGATTGTTATAAGGGATTATCATGTAATAAAGTTGACAAATAGGGTTATTGAAAATACTCTTTAACAGAAGCTGAGTTGAGAGCAGTGGTGGTAAATGGGCGGGTTAGGTCAAATTTGGGCTAATTAAAAATGAGTAATAATTCAATCCGCCCATATTTTATATGGGCAAATATCGGTTGGGTAACAACTGGATCGGGTATAATATTAATTTACCCATATTTCCATGAGCAAATAACACTATACTTAAAAATTCAATATGGCTAAAATATTTTAGTCGATCTTTGGATGAAAAATATTGAAAATATTTTATTTAATTTTCTTGTATCAAGAAACTAAACACCCAAAGTGAGATTCGACTCCTAAATTGTGATTCAATCCCTAACCAGTCCAAGCACCCGACTTCTAAATCGGGACTCAACAAAGTCATAATCATCAAAACTCGAATTGAGAGAGGATGAAGGAAAGGGGTGGGATAAAAAATAATTATTTTAAATTTGATTTTTTAAAAATAAAATTTTAAATTATTATTTTTGGACCCATGGGGGGAGGGAGGGGAGGAGGGACGGGGATGATAGGGGGAGCGAGTGGGGTTGGAGTTAAAAGATTTGAAAATTTTACATATTCATTTCTTTTTCAATAATAAGTTTTTAAGTTTCTTTTTAGTGTGGGTGGGTTTTTTGTTGGGGGAGGGGGGGAGGCAGCTTGGGTGTAGGGGGCGCAATAAAGATAGAGTAAAAAATATTGACTTTTTTAAAAAGAAAATTTCAAATCTTTTTTTTTATGGGGTGGGATAAGAAAAAAATTGTAATTTGAGGTTAAATGAGAGTTTTGAAACATACTTTTCCTATTTCTTAGAGGTAATTTTTTTTAAAAAAAACTTTTTGAAGAAAATAAGTCTATTTAAATAAATATTATTCAAAATATTTAAGACAACCAAACATAAATAAATTTTGGGTGAATAAAAGTTGAAAGTTTAACCCTTTTGTCTAATTCATAGTTTACCTATGCTTTACCTATTAATATCCATATTTCTATATGTTGAATATGCGTTTGAACCCATATTTTACCGATATAAAAAGTCACTCACCCAACCCATTAAAATATGGTGAATTACCAAAATATGGATTGATTTTGTTGGCACTAGTTTAGAGATTATAAGGAATTCTTAGAAGATATAGGAATGGCAGCATTAAGGAAGAGGAAGAGAATATATCTTAACAAATGGTCATATATACAACATTATAGATTAGGGATTGGTAAACATTAACTGCATGGTGACAATAGATTATGGCATGACCCCAGTTTTGGTGTGATCACGCTTGCCTTAACCCCCAAAGCAAGTTAGCCTAAATAGAGTTATAGCATTAAACAACAGAAATAAAGCGGAGGATAACCAACACTAGAAAGAAATCACAAGTATAAAACCATCCCAAGACTGGTATCACATATATAAGTCTCTATTATAATCAAAGATTTGAAAAAATTTACAAGTCTAAATATTTTAGTCCTCGAATAGAATAGAACATACTATAAAAAAGGAGATTTGAGAATCCGATGCATAAAGAAGCAGCTATCTCTAAGGCAATCCAGATGCTCAGATCAAAATGAAATAGAGGAAATGAAAAAGGACCAGCTCACAACTTACATGAGTATAGAAGCAAGGATGAGTACCATTAACATGGTATCCACCAAGTAAAGACTAAACACAAAGTAGAAAGTAAAGAGCACAACTACTCCAACCACACCTCTGAACCTCCAAAACTATAATCTACACTCAAGAAGGTTAAAATAGATAGTATATAATTTGATTAGAAATTTGTATCCAATTAATTCACAGTCACAATTATGAAATTTACCCATTAATGTATAGTTCCAAAGAAGATGCTCACAATTGTATTGTGTAAATAAGGTGCAGGATGATGCAATGCAATGTAAGGAAATCATGATGCTTATTTGTCCTACATACATTGTACTATTTAAGTGTATTTTGAGCTATGAATCTATAATATATTATGAGATTTGATGAGGGGTTTCAATGTATCTTGCATAAGGGTATTACCAAGTGTTACTAGGTTGACTTACATTGAGTTTTCTCATATTATTTCACTCTTATATTGCATGATTTTTAACTAGCATTACAAACCCACCAAGTGTATGAGGGGGTGGCATGCCTCAAGTGTATGAGGCTAACTTTTCAACATGTCACGTCTAGGACCTAGGCTTCGATCGTGACACATCAACTTTCATTAAAAAGTGGAACTCAATTAATCTTTCAAAACAAAGCAAATAGACACTTTCAAAGTTACATTCAATAATTCGGTCAATATCATCATCAAGATTTGTATTGACCCTCCAAGTTATTTTATTCACTCTACATTCTTTTTAGTTTTTAGAGGTTTTTTGTAGTGACCTTAGTTCATTTAAGACATTCTGATACTGCTGGCTCGGTCGCCTAGTCGTTCGTTTGTATATTGTGCAATTTTTCGTGTTTGAAGGCCTTTATATCTTGAAAAGTCATTTTTCGACTAAATGTAGGAAAATAGCCTCAGAACATAATTATAACAGTTCAATCAACTCCATAATCACCCAATTAGGCTAGAAGGATAGTTGGCTCAAGTAATAAGGTTTCTAGTGCGAGTTTAGATCATTTAACATTTTGATAGTTGAAATTTAGCCCAGAGTTGATCTTGGTTAATATTCTTGGAAAACATGCTCAGTCAAAAATTCAGGTAGTGTGATTAGCTTTGGAATATAGATTTTGGTCTAGAATGACCTTTCGTTCAACTTTGAAGCTTCCGAACACATTCCGAACCCCTTGGTGGAATTTGGCTAAAATGACATTGAGAGTGGGATCCACATTTAGTCGTAGTTATCTTGTATGGATATTTTGACTACACCATTAAGTCTAGAATGTTGAACTTGGTAGGTTAGCATAGCCCATTTGTGTGCATGAGATTCTGTATCAAATGGGATTCCATACGGACTACGAGTACCCTGTCAGAAGTTTAAAAGTTGATATATATTACTTCAGACGTGATCAACTTATTTATTAAACTTCAAGGGGGCATATCTTGGTCATTTGGAGACCAAATTTAGTGATTCAAAGGTCAAATTTGAAGAGATTTTCATAAGGAATATGTTGGTGAGCTTGAAAATATGATTGAAACTTCTGATTGAGGTAAGTCTCAATTTTAGCTACTGTATTTAGGTATTTTTTGATTGGTTTTTAGGAACTTTGAGAAGTGATTTCATGTGAGTTCAAAGTCCCTTTTTAGTGATTCTTGAGGCTAAATTGCATAGATTTTCAAGAAGAACATTGTTGTGATGTTTACACCTCCTTTTTAGAGGATAGAGCTGTCGTTGTCAAGAAATAGAACCAACCAAGGTTAGGGTTGAATCCACAGAGAATAGATTGAATCAAGATAAATTCACCAATATACAATCCCAACAGTTACCCGACTCAATTCCCCAAAAGGGAGGGGATTTGCAATAATAAACGAGAAAAATAAACTAACTATCATGAGAAAAAAATCAATAAAGGAGAGCAACTAGGGTATTGTGTTCCCCATAATTCCCCAACTCAGTATCACCAAATAACCTAATTCTTGTCTAGTGTATAGCATGCATGATAGTAATTTAAATTCACCAAGCCCTTTGGTCAAAGGAGAGAGGCGAACTTCATTATGCGACTTGACCCTCTCTATAGTGTGCATTACTAACCATTACCTATAAGTCCCAGTACAACCTCCCCTTGGCCCAGTATGGTTGATTAGATGATAACACATCAATCGAATCCTGTTAATTAATCTCTTTTCCTATTCATTACAACCATGGTCGAGTCAGTAACACTAGATGGGTTCTAATGTTGGCCACCCCTAGAAAACATGCAAAACAGAGAGAGTTAATTAATACATGCATATAGACCTCCCAAGAATTGTGAATTATCCAGTTTACTTTGTTAGTTCTTCATGGTTCCCACAACCTTAGTTGTAGATTTAGCTATCATGCTATGTGTATATGTAGAGATTATGAATTGAGAAGACATAATTAAACACTTGCACAATTGAATTAAGAACAAGCAAATTCAATGTCAATGAATATCATAAGCTTGAAGATTAAATTAATGCATAAGTGTTCTCAAAGACTCTCTCACAATTTTCTCTCCAAGAATATTGAGTTCTCTGAGCACTAGCCTAAAACTAAAAAAAAACTTATGTGAGCTGTTGAGAACTCCCAAAAAATAACTTAAAAAACCTATTTATAATAATGAAAAACAAGTTCTAAACAAATTAGGAAAAATGGTCGGCAAGCCATACGAAGGTACTTTATGACTCGTTGAGGCTTCTACGGCTCGTAATTCGGGTCCTATAATTAGCTGTTGGAATTTTGGACTTCTCCTCTACGACATATCTTTACGACTCATAAAGTGATTTATGACCCGTAAAGGATGTTTTGTCTGATGACTTTCCTGCAAGTCCAATTTTCTGATCCTCAAGGCACGAATCTTCTTCTATGACTCATAAACTTCTCCAAGACTCATCTTCATTTTCGTGGAAATCAACTTCAGCAAGTGGCCCTTTACTGGGAATCTTCACAAAACCCATCTATGACTCATAGACTGTACTACGACTCATAGATGGTCTCATACAACAACAAAAAAATCCAGTAACTTCTGTAATTTTCCCCAAAATCATAGCCAACCTGTAATCTGGCAAATCTAAACACAAAGACACATAAAACAAACAAATATCACATTGAGAACACACAAAATCCTAAGTTTTAAGAATCAAAAGTGTTTTATTTTGGCAGCACATTAACACTCTCAACTTAAAATTGTTGCTTGTCCTCATGCGATGGACTCAATCTATATAGACAATATAGTAACACATAGATCTCAACTCAATGGCATACATCATATACATCTCAAACTCATATACTCACACCAAATTTTAATAATATGTTCAGATAGGTATTTAGCAAACTAATGCAAATTGATGCATATGACAACACAACTATGACAAGCAATGGATTATCAACAGTCCACAATAACTGAATAAGTCAAATACTAATAATGCAATGCAAGTGCTCTCATAGAAAGAAGTCCCATATCTACCACATAATGATATTTCCATGTTTAGCATTGGAATTGTGCAAAATCTTTCACTCACACAACAAATATTCATGCATAATGACAAATACCATAGGCTTGCCCCTATACTCATGACACAAACCTTTAACTAGTTGGACTAAGATCACTTTAGGACTTTCTAGGCTTATAATGTAGGCTCATGGGGCTTTGGTATGATATTTTAGGAAAATAGTGACTAAAGACCCTCTTTGAAACTGCATTTTTCTACACTCTAGCACTACCAACTTAGCTATTTTCACCTTATTCTCCCTTTTTCCTCTTTCAAGCTTTTTTAGGTTCTTTCTTTTCAGTTTTTAGCTTTTTACCTTGTTTTTACACTTCATTTTGCTTTTTAGGTCTCAATTAAGGCATCTTTCCTTTTTCTTGTACCCAGTATATGATTTTTCCTTTTTCTTTGTATTCTTAACTTACCTCCCTCATTTTTGTATTTTACCCTTACACTAGCCACCCTCAACTTAGGCTTTTAGCATATGTTGAGGTGCACATTATCCATTATCAGAAGCAAGGCCACTTTTGGTAGCCACCCTCAATTTAGGCTTTTTGCCTCAGTCATGGTATACAATGTTCAATGAAGGACCAGGGTCAAATTCAAGATTTTTTACTAGATAAGACTGGGTTAATAAGGTGTTTTAAAAGAATAGGTATGTGTTAGGCTTAAAAATCAGGAACAAGTGATATATCATCGATTTGGTTGGTTATTTTTAGGCTGAAGTAGATTATTTAAGAACAATGGCCTAAGATTCTTTACAAATCCAATTAATCTAAAATCTTAGAGTAACAAGGCAGGTTTTAAGTTAGCACAAAATACATGAATTTATCAAATAAAACTCACACTGTCATTGCAGTACATGCATTATCAACAAAACAACTCACAAATCATGCTTCTTATCTCAATTTACCCTCACTCATCAGAACAGATTTTGTCAAACACCTAAACATGCATGGTTACAATCTAACTGCTAATCAAAATTTTTGGTGGGTATTATTTTTCAAACAAAATACAAAAAAGATGCTATACGCCACAAGTATTGGTATTATATGCTACAAATATTATCTGTACATTCTAAACGTGCCGGTTTAATAGAAATTAAATATCAACAAGAAAAAAGAACATAGGTAAGAAAACCCTAGGATAAAAAATTGGAGTAATTATAGACCATATGCTATGCAGACTTCACTAAGGCCCATACCCACACCTCATCGAAAATTCTGTGCATTGTCCTCAATGCACAAAATCAAGCAAAATAAAACATATAAGGGGTCAAAAAACATACCTGGGTGCCTAAGTGCCCATATGTTGCTAAGTCTGGCCACTTTCCTCTTCCAGGGCGGTCTGCTCAGAGGTGGTCCTCTTTATGGTAGGGCCAGCACCCCTCAACTGCTCCTTCTCTCGAGCTTCTCACATCTCCTTCTCATGTCTCGATCTCCTTAAAAAAATCTTGAGCTCCTCCTTCTCTATGAGCTTTGCACGTATGCGTCTCTTATCTGTCTCATCATCCTCTTTGGGGGATCTCTTCAAGTGGGAAGGCTTTACAGGGTCATCAGAGGTAAATAAATCTTCCACCGTCACCTGAGCTATAGTCACTGGAAATGCAACAGGTGCTGCGAGTGTTATTGTTAAATCATCCTAGAGCTGCTGGATCTTTGTCTGTAGGGATGATAAATCTGAAGGCCGAGCCTCACTCAATCTCTTTTGTACCCACTCCTTAAAGGCATCAATGTAGGCATGCACTGTAGAAATATGATCTTAGATAGTAGCGATAGTGAATGCTTGACTCTGATCCTCAGAGTCTGCAATAGCCTGGCGGACCGATGGCCTGATCTACTGAATAAGATGAGTCAACTGTGACTTAGTGTGTGCTAACCTCTACCTCATGGCTTCTATAGATGTGGCAAATACATAGATCATGCCCATGGTAGTAGCCTATGGTGCAGGAGTAACAATAGTGGGCCCTCTCTCCTCATCTACCTCACGCTGCTAGGGCCTCTTCTCAATAGTAGCAATAGTAGTGGTGTCAATCTCAAAACCCTCAGGCAGTGACGCTGGGGTGAACATCTCTGGCATAGATGGGGACTATGCTTGTCGGAGTGCCACCGAGTTCTCATCAGCCTTAATTAGGTTGGGTTCCAAATTAATCTGGGCCTCAATCATTTGGTCCAGATAGTGTAGTGTCCCACCCAAGACTCTAAACAGAGCCTATATATCAAATACGAGAAAGGGATGAAAGTGGCCCTCTTCAGTGCGGCCTCTTGTATCTACTCAGTGATGAGGTGGGCCTAATCAATATCATAGCTAGCTAAGATACTAGCAACCAAAACTGCCCGCTCTGACATCAAAGTGTTATCAATGAGTGTCGGCTGGATGCGTCAATGAACTATAGCCCACCAAAATCTAAGTGGGAAGATAAGTGAAACCTTAATGATAGGCTCCTAGTGAGCGGTAACTGAAGCAGGTTCTGCACCCTACCCTACAATCAACTATGCCACCCATCTTATCAACATGGCTCGTCGCTTAAGATCCTTCATCACTAACGAGTTCCTCATTTTCCCTACCCTGTAATTGAACTATGTGGTAGATTTGAGGGCACAAGACTTGGTATCAAATAACATATGGCAGATAGTCTCCTCTGATATGTCTACCCTCCGACCCCTCATTCGCATCTCTATCAGGCTGAGCGAGGGGTTTCTTTCTCTTAGGAAGAGCAATCCGGATGATAGTTGCATAAGAAGCATAGAGCTCCTTTACCATGGTCGGGGAGTATCATCCAAGCATATGTGTAAGTTACTCAAGCCCATATCAAATCATCATGTCCTCGAGAATGGGGATACAGCTAAGTCCATTTGAAATAATTTAGGGCTCCTCATAGATGGAGCAGGTTGGCTTGCCCCGCTCTTTTGCAATTACTCTATTTCGGTAGATCACCTCCATACCCTCTATGCACCATCAGTTAGATAAGGCATTCGGTGTAGATGGTGATGATCAAGGAGTAACAAAGGATTCAGCCTCTGATCTGTCCTCACAGCCTTCCTTCGAGCTGGACTCCTCTCCGGATAGAGTCATCTGTGGTAACCTTCTTTTGTCACTACCTCTATCTTCAGATTGGAAAGAGCTAGCAATAAGAGCCTAAGTACGCCCCGCTGTAGTAGCAGCTCTAGTCTGTGGTACAACCACCTCTAGGTCTGATGTCACATCGAGGACCTCCAATTAACTACTCAGCTAAGTGGTCTAGTCATCGTATGTAGGCTCATCCCTGAGTCGCCTCTTCATAGCCTCAATCTTCATATGTTTGCCTTTTATGGCCATAGTACTTGAAGCAACAACCTATATGAACCATGGCTAGCCCACAAATCAAGTATTAAAATGCAAAAGTTTATCTAAGCTCAGTTAAAAAAGGGTTTTACGAAAGTACCTTTACGGGTCGTAGTGATACTATAAGCCATAAACAGTTTTCATAAACTAGTGGTAAAAAACAAATTTTGTTAGTGGAAAAATCCTCTAGGTCTGGTATGATTTGTAAAGTAGTTTACGAGTCATAGACTGGGGTCATAGAAAATTCCAATGAGTAATTAAATTTAGGCAGGGATCTACGAGACCTTTCTACTAGCCATAAAGTGATGTATGAATCATATAAGGTCTCGTCTCATGGATATTTAAAGACATCAAGCTTTTGGAATTTTGTATGAGGGGCAATTATGCATTGTGGATTACTCTATGAGTCATAAAAGCCACTCATGAACCAGAAAACTTGGTCATCTGAGTGTCTAAGTCCATTATACTGGCCCCAAAAGACATTTTCAACAAATCGTATATCATTATCGAGGAAAGAACACACGCATCCACATGATTTCAATGCTACAACCCTACCCCCAACATGTTCTTCAATACACACACACCCCATTGATAATTATTTAGCAAGAATTATCCTACAATTCTGACCACTTCAAATTAATTCACATAAAATCATGTACCTATGTCACCACCCACCAATTCACAATCACACTTAGTCAATCACATATGGTGGGTAACTCAATAGGCATAACCAATTTATCCTAAGCATTCATACAAGGCCAAAGTACCAAATTCCAAGGTCAATTGATTCAATTATGGGCAACCTAATTTCAATTAATACATTCAAATTCAAACAATGATTTTGTTTCTACACACCATACCCAACATAGTATTCACATTAATCATTCAAAAACAAGGCAAATTAAGGGTTGTATTTAAACCAAAACTTACGAACAATTCGGATTAACTTGAAGAAGATAAAGTAGGTGACTAGAAACAAAACCCTAGAGCCACTAGAATCTTTCCAGAATTTAGGTCGACGGTAGATGGAGATGATCAGAAATTAGAAGGTGTGGGGTAGGTTGGGTGAATTTCATAATTTATGGCAATTGTGGGGTCAAAATAATTTTGACCTCTCTATTTGTTTTTTACCGGGTCAACTAAAAATTTTACTAGGCTTGACCCTGCGAAACCTCGATTATGGGACTAGATGGTTCTACGGCTCGTAAATTATGGTTTCATAGAACCCTTAATACTTAGCAAAATTTTAGAAAACTTACCTGGGGTCCACGAGCCCCATTCACGACTCATAGTTTGTTCTATAAATCATAAAGTTGGCTCGTGGACTGGGTTGCATATTTTTCTACTTACTGAATGTCTATGAGTTATGGTATGATTCGTAAACTTCTTTACGACTCGTAAGCTGAGTCGGAGAGACTTAACTTGATGCTCTTTCTTAGCCAAACTGACTGTCTTAGTCCTATACCTGCATACTCTTCATGCAATACATTGTTACCCTATGTGCAATTGGCCCATTGTCTAAAATTACAATCAAATCACAAGAAATAAACTACCTATGAGTCCAAAAAGTGAAAATAAACTTATAATATAGTATTACATGAGTTCAAAAAGTGAAAATAAACCTACTCTATGCTACTACATCGAAAAACCTTAGGTTGCCTCCCAAGTAGTGCCTGATTTATTGTTGCGACATAACTTGGACACATTAGTTATTCAGACTTTACCAATGCCCAGATTTCACTCTTCAACTCATCTAGATGCTTCATGGACTGATGGATATACAAGACAACATCTTTTTCATTAAATCTAAACCTGAGTTGACCAGTTTCTATATCTAATAGGGCTCATCCAGTGGCTAGGAATGGTCTCTCAAAGATGATTAGGACATCAAAGTCAACTTCGCAATCTAAGATCACAAAGTTTGTAGGGAATATGAACTTCTCAAATTTCACCAACACTTCATATTGTAATCCCACAGGCTTCTTCATTGTATGATCCGCCATCAGCAACTACATATTAGAAGGAGTAGGGGCCCCCAATCCAAGTTTCTTGAAGACCGCAAGGGCATCTGATTGATACTGGCACATAAATCATATAGTTCCCTTGCAAACTCCACATCTACGATGGTGCAACATATGTTGAAACACCTGGATCTTCTCTTTTTTGAACCAAGGATATTGTAGCTATAGCACTGCAGTGTTGGAGCTTTTGTGAGAGCTCTTGACTCATAGTGTGCATTTTGGTGACCAAGTCCTTCATGTACTTTGTATAGCCTAGCATTTTCTCCAAAGCCTTGATGAGAGGGATGTTAATAGAGAGTTGCTTTAGCATGGAGAGGAAGTGCTTGAATTTGCCTTCCTACTCCCTCTTTTTTATTCTCTAAGGTAAGGGAGTAGGAGACCTAGGAATGGGTTTAAACCTCTGTGGCGCTTTAGCTTCTTCTCTAACCCTATCCTTGTGATGACCATCTTCTTCATTTACATTATTAGCTATAACGACCTACTCGTGAACATCTTTCTCATCAATCAATATGGGAGGATCAATGGTGCTTTTGCCACCCCGAGTAGAAACCTCCATATACTAATCGTCATTCTTAGTATTTTGCACTGTATTTCTAGGTAGTGTACCCCTCTGATACTGATTCAACTGAGGCGACACTTGACCAAACTATTGTTCTAGCTGCTTGATAGCCAATAAATGAGACTCTATCTTGTGATTGATACTAGAGATCCCTGCTTTCATGACCCTTAGGGTCTTATCCTATGTCTCAGCCTTCTTCAACAGGTGATCAAACATCTCCTCAATTCTGGAATTTCTTGCACCTGCATCATAGCTGTGTGGTGGCACATAAGAACCATTTCTGAAGCCTTCTCTCCGACCCCAATTTGCATCTAGACCCTTTTTTCTATCATAATAATCTTCTCTATCTCTACTAAAGTTCTGACCTTATTTTCCCTAAACTTTGCAGCAATAGCCCTGATTGGACCTTTGGGCATTGGTTCTAAAACCCTCTGTCTAATCAGTAACAAAGCATGCATCCTCCTTATAGTATGGTTCCTCGTACATGAGTGCACATGGAGTTTGATGAACCAATGTATTTACTCTATCTTGGCTCTGCTTCATCATCACCTCTATGTTTGTGTTAATATGAGCAAGTTGTTGCATGATCTCCTCCTTGATTCTGGCTTGCTCTGGACCCATACTAATTGTACATGAACTCTTCATCGAATCTCTATCCCTCTACCACCATGCACGGTTTGTCTTGACCATTCGTTCCATATGTTCAACAAATCCTTGCAAAATGGTTGATCTATAAACATACCCTCATTATAATATCAGGACAGGCCCAACTGTTCTCATCAAGAACACGGTAGAAGATCTCCACCAAGGCAACATCAACTATCTTGTGGTGAAGGATGCTTTTTAGAGATTTTTTAAATCATTCCCAAGTGGTGCTTATCGAATCACTAGGAAGCTGCTTGAAGTTGTTGATATAGTACTTCAACTTGAGATTCTTCGATATAGTCCTTCAACTTGAGCTTCTTCGATATAGTCCTTTAACTTGAGCTTCTTCTCCAAAAAGACCTTCTACAAGCCTACCCAACTAGTGATTGAATTTTGCGAGATCTTAGATAGCCATAATATAGCATTGCTCATGAAAGATAATGGGAAGACACAAAGTCCCATAGCATCCATAGACACATTCTGTGTTTCCATCATGCTCTTACAGACAAATACGATATTGTGTAAGTGGCTATGTCGATCCTCTGATGGTAAGCCCGCAAATAGCCTACCATTCTGCAGCATCTGAAGTAACCTACTAGAGATTGTGAACTCTATGTCTGCCAGTAGTGGTGGTAACACAATAGCTCAGGTTACCTCCATAGCCATAGGATTCAACATATACTGATTCCATTGGTAAGCATTGGCGTTGAAGTCCTGAGGCTATAGAATGTCCTCTAAAGGAAGTGGGTTCTCATTCCCATCAATATCATTATTATTCTGATTCAGAGTATGTTGACCCATCTCCATAGTGTGTATTACTAACCATTATGTGACTTGGCCCATCTCCATAGTGTGTATTACTAACCATTACCTTTAAGTTCCGTTATAACCTCCCCTTGGCCCAGTTTGGTTGATTAGATGAGAACACATCAATCGAATTCTGTTAATTAATCTCTTTTCCTGTTTATTACTATCTTGGTCAAGTCAGTAACACTAGGTGAGTTTTAATATTGGCCACCACCAGAAAACATGCAAAATGAAGAGTGCTAATTAATACATGCATATATACCTTCTAAGAATCGTGAATTATCTAGTTTTACTTTGTTAGTTCTTCATGGTTCCCAAAACCCTAGTTGTGGATTTAGCTACTCATACTATGTGGAGATGAAGAGATTATGAATTGAGAAGACATAATTAAATACTTACACAATTGAATTAAGAATAAGCAAATCTAATGTCAATGAAAATGACAAGCTTGAAGATTGATTTAAAGCGCAAGTGTTCTCAAAGACTTTCACAATTTTCTCTCTAAGAATATTGTTTTCTCTAAGCACTAACTTAAAACTAAACAAAACTCACCTGAACTATTGAGAACTCCTAAAAAATAACCTAATAATAATCAAAAGTAAGTCCTAAACAAATAAGGAAATCTGGTCGGCGCACCATACGAAAGGTACTTTATGACGCATAGAAGCTTCTACGGCTCATAATCGAGATTATGCAATCAACTGCTAGTATTTTGAACTTCTCTTCTATGACACCCCTTTATGACTCATAAAGTTCTTTATGACCTATAAAGGGGGTTTCGTCTGATGACTTTCCTTTAAGTCTAATTCTCTGATCCTCAGGGCACAAATCCTATTCTATGACTCGTAAACTTCTTCATCACTCATCTATATATTTGTAGAAATCAACTTTATCAAATGGCCCTTCACTAGAAATCTTCACGAAACCCATCTACAACTTGTAGATGGTCTCGTACAACAGCCAAAAAACATAAACTTTTGTAATTTTCCCCAAAATCATGGGCAACCTCTAATCCTGCAAAGCTAAACACAAAAGTAAATAAAACCAACTTATACCGCATTGAGAACACATAAAATCCTAAGTTTTAAGCATCAAAATGGTTGTATTTTGGCAGCATATCATGTGGTGGTATCAAAATTTATCACTTATGCTTCATTTATGGTAAATTATGAGTTTTAGTTGTAGTATTGCCATTTTTTGGATGACAATTTAGGTAATTTTGATTTGTTGAACAATGTAGGTACAAATTGACTAATTCAAAAGATTAATTTATAGATTTTTTGTGGTGATTATCGTGGTGTGATCAGAAAGTGTATTAGAGGCCTACTGGAGGTATTTTTGTTGAATTAGTTGTTGCCCTGTTCTTGAATTTTGTTTAAATTAAGTTTTATCATTAATTCAAATTCTTCCATTTTAAGCCTTGCTTTGTGCCTCATTTTGAGATGCAAGTTACGGGTTATGTTTGTGACCTTTTTGTGGAGTTGATTTTGAGATTCTCATTGCGAGTTCCACAGTCTCAATTTTTATCCAATTTTGGGTCCGACTCCAAAAATTATGTTCTTAGTATCAAAATGCTCGTATTGACGTATGGATTGATAATTTGATAATGTGGCAGAAATTAAAGATTTTTTGGGAATGAATAGTTATCGAGATATGAATTTGGAGTACTTGCAGCTGGCTTCCAAGTAGACAACGGTCCCCATTCTTGACTATGCTTCTTTTGAAAATGCATAGTATAGATTTCATGATTATTCGAACTGTATTCACCCTATATTCCATCCTTTCTATTTTACTCTATTTTTCATGACTTCTGACTGAGCCTTAGCCTAGGATAGACTTTTAGAAGTCTTAGATTGAGCTTGTGGTTATTTTGTGCATCCATATGGGTGATTAGTCCTATTATTGCATCATATGAGCAACTTTGGAATAGGTTGAATCTTAGTTGCTTGATATAGAGCTCAAGTGTTTTTGTATATCTAGTTATGGACTTAAGTAGGCCTGCTTGAGGATGGTATACCTTGAGTCGGTGTCCGAGACCTTAGAGGCCCATTGTAGCCATGGATTTGACTTGTAACTCTATTTTGGGTTGGAGACTATGGTATTGGGGTAAGGCTTACTGTTGAATGTTACATCATGTGTAGATTCTAATATTCAAGAGGCTTACTGTGGCTATAGATTTGTTCAACTGGCTCACTTGTGGAGTTAAGTTTTAGGCTTGTTATAGGCGATGATTATTGCAACAAATATTGCCTCCTTGCTTGTTTTCAGAACCTTGGAACTCCTTAGTTATGCCTTATATATATACAGCCAGACCCCAGGTTAGTTATCTTATCCTTTACCTCTATAGTGGTACAGGTTCGTTTCCTTAGTTTTTGTGTGACTTGCTACCATATTAGGATGGCGTGCATTGGTTGTTCATTCATAATGTTCTTTTTATGGTATGATCCTTGTCATGCATTGACTTATCGTTATGCATAGAGATAGAGAGTGGGAAAGGGTATTTTATACTACTTATCGGCATTGTTTGTTATGGGATGACGTATCCACGTGTTTGAGGTTTAGGCTCTGTGCTCCCCTTACATGGTGGATACCTACTAGATTTTTAAACTAGTTTTATTAGGATCCATACCACTTGAATCATATGTTTTTTTGAAATTTGATACTCTGCAACATTGAGGATTTACTCTTTTCTACTTAGACTATGGGGAGCATTCGAGATGACTTCAGTTTTATGATTTTACTTGTTTTAATGTCGATGCCACTTAAATTATGTCTATTATTCCTTAGGTATCACCCACAAAAATGATTATTACGATAAGTCTTGCTATGGGCCTAGGCAGTGCATACAAGTGCATAAAAAGGGATTTAATAGCATCGTTAGCTTTAAAACGTCGAGTTCAGTCTAGAATGACCTTTCATTGGACAACTGGGACTTCCAAATGTTTTTTGACTACCTCAATTCTTTTAGTTAAAATTAATCGAAAAGAAGTGGGATCCTTATTTCATCATAATAAGCTTCGTTAGGAATTATGATTTCACCATTAGATTCAGAACATTGAAATTAGCGTGGTTACATAGTAGATTTGTCAAGAATGAACATTTAATAGGCCTGGAACACCTTGAGGAGTGTTTGAACTTGCCTGGGGCACCTGTAGTAAGTTAACCCTCAACATATGCGGGGGATGTTCACATTCATAGAGGATAAAGGGGAGTAGAGCTCTATATTCATGGGATGGGGGCACCTTTCTAGAGGCTTGGCAACCTGAGCTCCACATTCGCGATACCTTTGCATGTTCGCGGAGGCCATTAAGATGGTGGCACCACATAAAGTCATAACCTTCGCAAAAGTTGTCTCGTCCCGGAAATCGGGCATGATTGCACTCACCTTATCTACCAAGGCAAGTTAGCCCAACACTTAATAACCCAATACGATAATAAAAGCAGAAGATAGACTGTTTAGGATAGATTAAACATTCTAAACCAAAACTAACATCTTTCCAAGACTGGTGTCACATGTGTAGGCCTCTAAATATAGAATACTCAAAGAAATACAAGTCTCTAATATTTGGTTCTCAAATAGACCATAACATAACAATGGATTTCCTGAAGGTCTGCTGAAGACATAAGCAACTACCTCAAGAATGATCTGAACACTTGATCCTGAACTAAGGAAAGTCTAACTAGAGGGACCGGGCTCACAACCTACAATAATGTAGCAAGGGATGAGCACCGAACAACAAGATACTTAACTAATGGAACTAACCTAAAGTAAAGTAGTGAAGAACACAAGTACTCCTTAACACCCAACCACATAATGCTGAATTACAGACATACACTCAGAAAATTACCAGCACAATGTATACAACATAAAGTAATCATAAGGATATAATTATACTCATCTCATGACATCACATTTCCAAAGGATCCAACCATAAACAAGTTATACAATAAATATCCAATCACCAAAAGAATTTTATATAATAAGAGCAACCCAGAGTAATAGGAGATGAAGTGAATGCCATGAAATGTAAATAATGCGACACAATATCAAATTATCATGGTGCATGTCTCCCCTATGATACACATTTGCTGATCATAATCATGCCTCAGATGGAACCCATTAGGTCACACATAGACCATCTATTAGTGAACATTGTCGGCAATGACCTCGGCCAATGCTCACCTATTCAAAAAGTCATCCAAAAAAGACCTCGGACTGCCAGTATATTACATCGGCTTGACTGGTAGAGACCTCAGCCACCAACACATATGTTACCTTCCCCATCTCTCAATCATAGCTATCACAAGTATCAATGTGCAAATAATATTATATGCAATGTGCACAATATCATTTTCATCTCAATATTAAATATCACAATGGTCACAATATCATCACAGTCCCAGTTTATCAATCTCATTTCAATACAAGCATTATTGTCATCATAGTCTCAACGTATAAATCTTATCTTGATATAAGCAACAATGCCATCATAGTCTCAATGTATCACTCTCGTCTCAATATCAAATCATTCACATCATCACATGTATTATGGGTTCACATTTAATTCACAAGTCAATGATTCAACATAAGAATGACTACTCAAATCTGAAATATCAGGATCAAAGCCTACAACATTACAATTCTACCCCAATGTAATCAATTTCATACACATAAGAGCCTACAAGGTTTATTCATACATATCAAAAGGTTAGAAGTCCACTTGCCATATATAAAGTCCCAAATAGAGCCAACTTTGAATCGTTTTCTTTTCTATGATACTCCGAATCATCAAAATCTATTCAAATATTGAATCACCATTACATAACAAATATAATGACAATAAATCAATTAATTCAGAGAAAAAGTGCAAACTGGTCAAAAATCCCATGCCAAAAAAATTAACTGGTATCTGAAAATTAAAACATGAAAAGGTTCTCCTCAAAATAAGGATTTTAATGGTGAAAACCAATTCGAAAAAAGAGTTAAGTTGAGGGAAATATCATCAATTAAAGATTAGAAATCAAAGTCCCAAAAAATCCCCAAATTCCACCATTCGAACCCCAAATATAAGTTAAAAATATAAGTTAATCAATGAAAATAATTGAAATAGGTTAGAAAATAGTTACCCAATCAATTTATTATCAAAACCCTTGAAAATGCTCTCTAGAACGAAGCTTGGAATGTCAACAATGGTGAATAGGGTTCAAAACACATCTTTTAAAATAAGCTATTGTTCAGGCCTATGCAATGCTCCACTAAGGCAAAGGCCCAAGGGACTTAACACTCCGTGAACGTGGACAAGGCATCTGTGAATACAAAGGCTAAGCTTTCACAGCTCTGTAAATGTAGGCCCTCCTTCCGCTAATGTAGAGGTGTATTCAAACTGACCTCCATGAATGCGAAGAAGGAGGTGCAATAATGGAGGATGGGGGGGGGGGGTAATGCACCAGATTAGATAGTAGCAATAACAACACAACAAAAGTAATATCAATTGGACCCTCAGGAATTTGTTCAATATCCTATGAATATAAACCAAACATGGAACCCTACCAAAAATAATGTTCTGAACTCAATGGAATGGTTAGAATTTGAATCCTGAACCTCCTTGGTCCTGAATCCAAGAAATATCAATTAAACTAGTTTCGGACTCAAAAACTCAAAAATATTCATGGAAGTTCTAAAAATTGCAACAAATACATTTTTAGGCAACCAATGGACTCAGTAATTAGTTATAACCATATTTCTTTGTGCAAGTAGTTTATTTTCTGTCTACTGTTTGGGAAAGGCTAAACTGACTTTTGAAAGTGGGATTTAAAGCCTTTTCAGGATGTGGTATCTTCCAAACTCCGAATGTTGATCCAAGTCAAACCTATGATCCAAAATGAACTAAAAAAAAGCAAGTTTGGGACTAAAATCTATGTTTTAGCTCCAAATTCAGTCCTGCAAGTTTTCCTAGACCTAATTTGATATTTGGAGTCGATAGAATCGACAGAATCACAATTCGACACTCGAAACTCAAAATGATCAGAAAACTCAAAATTTTCAACTTCAAAACCTTTGAAATCTCTTTCTTTTGCAAAACTCAAGTTTTTCACCAGATTTTCAAAATTCAACTTTCAGACTTGACCAAATATGACTTAAAGAAACTATCAGAAATGGCAAAATGTTGACCAAAAATATCGAGAATGAACTTCAAGGTCATTACAAAAATGAAGGGGAAAACTATAAATTAAATAGCAATAACTTTATCAATTTATATCCAATTTTGGCGATTCAAAAGGCTAAATTGTGTAGAATTTTGTGAGAAACATCATGGGAACCTGCGATTTCAACTTTAGAACACTTTTTGAGGTAAGAATTGTTATTTATGTTGATTATAATATAATAAATTGCAGAAAACTTTGAGTTCCGAT
>DF357356.1:73117-105924 GCA_000787875.1 Solanum virginianum | reverse complement strand
GGTCGGATGAAGGAGTTATGATCGTTATCGTGAGGCCCTCCCATGCAATGTTGCCACACAGACTATTTGACGGCCAGTGTGTCCATTGACGGGCCATTTGGGGCAGCTGGGATTGGAAAAGGCCATTTTTGTCACTATGGAAGGTGGCATGGCCAGTGGTACAGGTCGTGTGGCTCACCCCTGACCGTGGGGATGGCCACAAGGTGTGCTAAAGGGAGCTTGTTGAAAATTGGGGAAAATGTGGCTAAGGGTGGTGCCACAGACACTGTTGACGGGTCGCGTGGATTAGGACGGCCCATGGCACTTGGACATTTTGTTTCTTACAACATTTTCTTTTTGTCTAAGTGAGGTGGGACAGACCAGTACACGGTCCGTGTAATGCCACACGGTCCATGAAGCGGTCTGTCAAAGTGATGAGACTTCAATTTTTCCATGTTTCCCAACATCCATTTTTTTCACTAAGGCACTTCACATGGGAAGTCCACACGACCCGTGGAGTGCCACACAGCCAGTGAAGTCTCCAATGAGATGACACTTTGTAAATTTTTCCATCCGTTCACTTATGGCGCCTCTGTAAATTTTAATTACTCTAATGTCCTTTTTAGACTTCCAATGCTATCTTAACCTTCCTAAAAGACCTAAACAATATTTCAAAAGGATCAAACTTATTACTCTCATCTCAAATACACTCTCAATTCTCTCAAAAGCCTCCATCAAGCCCCAAGTGTTTGAGGGGGTGACATGCCTCAATCACCTTGTTGAGGGGGGTGACATGTCTCAATCACCTTACAAAGGTGTGATATGCCTTGGGTTCCAAGTAGAAGTTTGCTTGATCTATGATTGTTAAGGACTCTTTGCTACATATGTAGTATGTTCTATATAAGCATATGATTTACAAGCATGTTTCACTTGAAGCATTGCTCATGCATGTCTATATTGTTAATATACTTATCCATTTGTTTATACTTATGCATTTTGACTATGTTGTCTATGTTTTGTTGCATTGCATCCTACATTCTTAGTACATTCAAACATACTAATGCATACTCTATACCTACATGATGTTACTATGTAGGAACCGAAGCTCCTCACGATTATCCTCCATGTGGCTAGATTTGGCATCTTAAAGATAAGCTTTGGTGATTCCTCAAGTTCGGGGACACTAGCTATCCTATTCTTGCTTATGTTATTTATTTATGTTGAACTTTGGTACAATGAGGGTGAGCCCAGAAAGTGTCTTGGCCCCCACCCAATCTGTGTTAGAGATGTTGTTGGATAAGTGATATAATTAAGCTATGATTTTGAATCTTCTATGTTTATGCTATTAAAGACTTCCTTTAGTCCCGTTCTCCCTTATTTATGTCTCTACTTGCTATTTTATGCTTCTGTGACTAAGAATGTGTAATTCATATGCTAAGAGGATTGTTTGGCGTTCCTACGAGTTTTTCATTCGTCGTGTCACATCTAGACCCTAGGCTTGGATCGTGACACATCAACTTTCATTAAAAAGTGGAACTCAATTAATCTTTCAAAGCAAGGCAAATAGACACTTTTCAAGTAGTGCATGAATATATACAATGAGCCTACACAGTATATATTATATACATGCATAATTTAAGCCAATCAATCATGGCACCATTTCAATATCATAATCATAATCCTCAAGTCTTATCATTCTACTTCTTCAATAACCATTTCATTTTAATCACATAATCCTCAACAAATAAGTTAACATCATTATTCAAAGTTATATTCAATAATTCAGTAAATATCATCATCAAGATTTGTAATGACCCTCCAAGTTATTTTTTGTTTGCTCCATATTCTTTTTAGTATTTAGAGATTTTCTGTAGCGACCTTAATTCGTTTAAGACCTGGTTACACTAATGGCTCTGTCGCCTAGTCGTTCATTTGTATGTTGTGTAGTTTTTTGCGTTTGAAGGCCTTTATATCTTGAAAAGTCATTTTTGGACTAAAATGTGGGTAAATAGCCTCAAAATATAATTCTGACAGTTCCATCAGCTCGAGAATGACCTAATTAGGCTAGAAGCATAGTTGGCTCAAGTAATAAGGGTTCTAGTGCGAGTTTAGATCGTTTAGCATTTTGGTAGTTGAATTTTAGCCTAGAGTTGACCTTGGTCAATATTCTTGGAAAACATGCTCGGATAAAAATTTGGGCAGTGTGATTAGGTTTGGAATATAGAGTTTGCTCTAGAATGACCTTTTGTTCAACTCTTAAGGCTTTAGAACATATTCCGAGCCCCTTGGTGGAATTTGGCTAAAATGACATTGAGAGTGGGATCGACATTCAGTTGTATTGATCTTGTATGGATATTTTGACTACACTATTGAGTCTAGAATGTTGAACTTGGTGGGTTAGCATAACCTATTTGTGTGCGCAGGATTTTGTATCAAATGGGATTCTGTACTGACTGCGAGTACTCTGTCAAAAATTGTAAAGTTGATATATATATATATATATATATATATATATATATATATTATTTTAGATGTGATCAACGTATTTATTTAACTTCAAGGGAGCATATCTTGGTCATTTTGGGACCAAATTTAGTGATTCAAAGGTCAAATTTGTAGAGATTTTCATAAGGAACGCGTTGGTGAGCTTGAAAATTGGATTGATACTTCTGATTGAGGTAAGCCTTAATTTTAGTAACTATTTTTGGGTATTTTTGGATTGGATTTTGGGGAACTTTGAGAAGTGATTTCATGTGAGTTCAAAGTCCCTTTTTAGTGATTCTTAAGGCTAAATGCATAGATTTTCAAGGAGAACATTGTGGTGATGTCGCCCAAGTTATACCTCCATTTTAGAGGATAGATTTGTCGCTGTCAAGAAATAGAACCTAACCAAGGTTAGCATTGAACCCACATGAAATACGTAGACTCAAGATAAATTCACCAATATGCAATCCGAGCAGTTAGCCGACTCAATTCCCCAAAAAAGAGGGGGTTTCCAATAATCAACGAGATAAATAAACAAACTATTATGAGAGAAAAATCAATAAAGGAGAGCAACTAGGGTATTGTGTCTCCCATGACTCCCCAACTAAGTAGCGCTGGATAACCTAATTCTTGTCTAGTGTATAGCACGCAAGATGGTAATTTAAGTTCACCAAGCCCTTTGGTCAAAGGTTATAGGCGAATTTCACAATGTGACATGACCCTCTCCATAGTGTGCATTACTAACCATTACCTATATGTCCTAGTACAACCTCTCCTTGGCCCAGTTTGGTTGATTAGACGATAACTCATCAATCGAATCCTGTTAATTAATCTCTTTTCCTATTTATTACTACATTGGTCCAGTCAGTAACACTAGATAGGTTCTAATGTCGGCCACCACTAGAAAACATGCAAGACAGAGAGAGTTAATTAATACATGCATATACACCTTCCAAGAATCGTAAAATATCCAATTTTACTTTGTTAGTTATTCATGGTTCCCACAACCCTAGTCGTCGATTTAGCTAATCATGCTATGTGTAGATGAAAAGATTATGAATTAAGAATACATAATTAAACACTTGCACAATTGAATTAAGAATAAGCAAATTCAATGTCAATGAATATCTCAAGCTTGAAGATAAAATTAATACACAAGTATTCTCAAAGACTCTCTCACAATTTTCTCTCTAAGAATATTGAGTTCTGTGAGTACTAACCTAAAACTAAACAAAGCTTATGTGAGCTGTTGAGGACTCTTGAAAAATAACCTAAAAAACCTATTTAGAATAATGAAAAACAAGTCCAATTCTCTGATCTTCAGGGCACGAATTCCTCCTATGACTTAAGCTTCTCCTGGACACATCTTCATGTTCGAAGAAATCAACTTCAGCAAATGGCCCTTCACTGAAAATCTTCACGAAACCCATCTATATCTCGTAGACTAGACTACAACTCATAGATGGTCTTATACAACAGTAAAAAACCAATAACTTCTGCAATTTTCCCCAAAATCATGGCCAACTTGTAATCCTGCAAATCTAAACACAAAATCACATAAAACCAACAAATATCGCATTGAGAACAAACAAAATCCTTAGTTTTAAGCATCAAAAGTGTTGTATTTTGGCTGCATATTAATACCCTCTACTTAAAATTACTGCTTGTCCTCAAGCGACAGACTCAATTTATATAGACAATACTATAACACACAAACCACAACTCAATGGCATACATCCTATACATCTCAAACTCAGAGACCCACACCAACTTTTCAAAATAGCATCAGATAGGTATTTACCAAACTAATGCAAATTGGTGCATGTGCCAACACAAATATGACAAGCAAAGGATTATCAACATTCCACAATCATTGAAAAAGTCAAATACTAATAATGCAATACAAGTGCTCTCACAAAAAGAAGTCCCATATCTGGCACTCAATGATATTTCCATATTTAGCATTGGGACTGTGCAAAATTGCTCACTCACACAACATATATTTATGCATAATGACTAATACCATAGGCTTTCCCCTATACTCCTGAGTTAGACCTTTAACTAATTGTACTAGGATCACTTTAGGACTTTCTAGGCTTGTAACATAGACTCAGGGGGCTTTGGTATGATATTTTAGGAAAATAGTAACTAAAGACCCTCCTTAAAACTATGTTTTTCTACACTCTAGCCCTAGCAATTTAGCTATTTTCACCTTATTCTCCCTTTTTCCTCTTCCAAGTTTTTCTGGGTGATTTCTTTTCAGTTTTTAGCTTTTTACCTTATTTTTACACTTCATTTTGCTTTTTAGCCCTCAATTAAGACATCCTTCCTTTTTCATACACCTAGTACATGATTTTTCCTTTTTCTTTGTATTCCTAACCTCCCTCATTTTTGTGTTTTACCCTTACACTTGCCACCATCAACTTAGGCTTTTTGCCTCAGCCAAGGTACACAATGTTCAATGAAGAACTAGCGCCAAATTAAGGATTTTTCACTAGATAAGGATGGATTAATAAGGTGTTTTAAAAGAATAGGTATATATTAGGCTCAAACATTAGGAACAAGTGATATATCATCGATTTGGTTGGTTATTTTTAGGCTAAAGTGGACAATTTAAGAATAATGGCCTGAGATCCTTTACTAATCTAATTAATCTAAAATCTTACTTAGAGTAACTAAAACGACCCCCAAAAGTGCCTAAAAATGTGGCTCTGAATGCCTAAAATTTTAAATTCCATATATCTTAAAATTCGTATGTGATATCAAAAATTCAACTTCATATTCTTATTCAAGGGATCAAAATTAGGGGGGAAAGGGTCTAACCCGTATTTTAGAACAATAGAATCACAATTTCAATTTTCCAAAATTTTGATTTCTAGAACCAATCCATGATAGGGCACGATGTGCAACTGTCGGGAACTAGTGTAAACTATCTTCCGTGATAGGTCCGTGTTGCAAACTAGATGTAGACCTGTGTATTTTGTTGCCAGTGATTTTTATCTCAGTCAAGGCTTTTTGGTCTTAGGCCTAAGTGTTTCCAAACATGTTTTTACCTATACTTAGCCTCATTTCACCCTCATATCATTCCAAAACATTCCCCAATACTTATTCAAATACTTCACCATATTTTCATTCCCAAATTCAAGTTCCAAACCCTCATCATAAGCTAAGGTTTTCCATCAAGGTTCTTCTTCAAGCTTCAAGTCTCCATTTTCAATTTTCACCAAGTTCATCTCCAAGCTAAGGTATGTGGGTTTCAATCATTGGGTCCTTCCACCCATGGTGCCCTAATCTCCTTAAGCTTTTTACTCAAATTGCATGATTTAAAGTTGACTTGCAAATGGATTTTCCACATTATGAAATTCACATTATGTTATAGATATGTAAAGTTGTAACTATTTTACTATGTTTTGAGCTATAAATCTTAGATCTATTGTAAGATTTGATGAGGGGTTTTGATGTATGGTGCTTGAGGGTGTTGCAAGTTGTTGATTGATGGTCTTACAATGGATTTTCTTGCATGATTTCATCTCTATATTTCATGGTTTACACTAGCACTACATACCCTTTAAGTGTTTGATAAAATGTCCTGGTGTGATTTTATGGAAAATGGAAGTTCCAATGAATGTATTATGAGTTGAATGAATTTATGATGATGATAGAAATGTTTATATGAGTTGTTTCATGAGAAAGTACCTATGGTGTATGAGTTGAAGGAATTTATGATGATGATAGAAATGTTTATATGAGTTGTTTCATGAGAAAGTACCTATGGTGTTGCAAGTAGATTGTTGGATTCTTATGTTGTTGTACTCTTGGGAAAATGAGGAGTTCTTTCTTGATGATTGAAACGTAAAGGTTTGAGGAGTTTATTTATGAAATGCTTGATCCCAAAAGGGATGGACTTCCGAAAGAAAGGTCACTTAATCTAAAAAGGGACAGGCTTCTGTAAGGAAGGTCACTTAATCTGAAAGGGGATGGGCTCCCGTAAGGAAAGTTCACTTAATTCAAAAGGGGATGGGCTCCCATAATGAAGGTCACTTAATCTGAAAGGGACGGGCTCATATAAGGAAGGTTACTTAATCCAAAAGGAGATGGGCTCCCATAAGAAAGGTCACTTAATTCAAAATAGGATGGGCTTCCATAAGGAAAATCACTTAATCCAAAAGGGGTCGGGCTCCCGTAATGAATGTTAGTTAATTTGAAAAGGGATGGGCTCCCGTAAGGTGAAGTTACTCATAAACTTCTCTCCAAATAGGGATGGGTTCCCGTAAGGAAGGTTGCTTCTCCAAAAGACCTTACGTTATGTCAGTTGAGGTTCCTTTTCGTACTTATATATTATGATCTATGTAAGACGAATGATTTCCAAAGCATGATTTGCCTAAGCCCATAAATGTCATATTGTTATTATGCTCTCCATTGCTTGTCATATACATTTTTACTATGTTGCCTGTCACTTGTTGCATTGCAACCTACATACTTCGTATATTCAAACATACTATCGCATACTCTATGCCTATATGATGTTACCAAGTTGGAACCAGAGCTCTATTTGGTCATCCTCCTCCTTCATGTGACTAGTGACTTCCATTCAAGCTAGTTAGTGAGTCCTCATGTCTGTGGGCAATATCTATGTTCTTATGCTATGTATTAGGACTATCTTTCCATTTTGGTTTACTTCGACTGTGAGGGTAAGCCCGGTTGCTTGTCTTGGTCCCCGCTAAGTTCTATGTTAGAGGTGTTGTTGGACAAGATATGTATTATGCTTGAGCTTTGACTCACTTATGATATTCAAGCTATTTAAATATAAATCTCTCTCCCTTAGTCCCAATTTCCCCTTTTTATGTTTCAAATGTTGATTTATTTTACTTTCGCGACCAAGGATGTGTGATGATATGCTACGAGGCTTATTTGGGGTTCCTTCGAGTTCCCTATTCACCAGTCACGTTTAGGCCCTAGGTTTGGGTCATGACAAAGATGGTATCAGAGTACTAGGTTAATAGATCCTCAAAGTCCAACACACCATGTCGATTAGAGTCTTATTCATGGTTGTGTTGTGCACCACAACTATGAGTAGGAGGATATGAGATGTCTTAGAAGATATTTCCCTTTTTCATGTTCTATGTTATGCTATAGAGTTGAAGTAAGTGTTCCCCCTTAATATTTATTCTTTGCCATGCTAATTGATCATGCCTAACCCAAGTGAAGGAAGAGCCTGTGCTTCCGAGGGACAACCAACTAATGGAGAAATTTGAGATGCTCTCACTTTGCTTGCCCAAGTTATTGCCAATCAAGTCAACCAAGGGGCCCAAGCCCCTCATGCCTCTACATTAGCTTCTCGGGTGAGAGACTTCATGAGGATGAGCCTACCAGAATTTTATAGGTCAAGGGTGGATGAAGATCCATAAGAGTTTATTGATGAGACTTATAAGGTATTGGTTATTATGGGTGTTACATCAGAAGATAAAGAAGAGTTGGCGGCCTACCAACTCAAAGGGGTAGCACAAACATACTACAATCAGTGGAAAGGGGAGAAAGGAGTCAATAATGTTATTATATGGGAAGAGTTCAAGGCGGCATTTCTTAATTAGTTCTTTCCTCTTGAGCTTAGGGAAGCCAAGTGGGTAGAATTCATGAATTTGAGACAAGGTTCAATGAGTGTGAGGGAGTATACCATCAAGTTTAACCAACTCTCTAAGTATGCTCCTCACTTGGTTGCCGACCTAAGGGCTAGGATGAACAAGTTCGTGATGAGATTCAACCAACTCTCTAAGTATGCTCCTCACTTGGTTGTTGGCTCAAGGGCTAGGATGAACAAGTTCGTGATGGGTGTCTCCGACTTGGTGAATGAAGAATGTTGGTCTACTATATTGATTAATGATATGGATTTATCCTGATTGATGACATAAGCTGAGCAATTGGCAGGGGAAATATTGAGGAGGAGTAGAGAGGCCAAGAGGGCCTGTATTGACGGTGAGTTCCAAGGTCCCAAGGATGGCCGGTTCCATCAAGGCCAATAGTCTTCCAATGCTCTTAATGGAAGGATTGCTAATGATAACCCAAGATACCAAGGTGGTAATAGTGGAGGACCTAAGCCCAAGTGCCCTATGTGTAGGAAAAACCATAGTGGCCCATGTTGGAGGAACTCTAGTGCTTGCTTTGGATGTGGTGAGATGGGCCATCAGGTTATTGATTGTCCCCATGCTAAATTCAAAGGTAGATATAGTCTCCATCAAGGCCAAGGGGATGCTCCAAGACTTAATCGGTTTTATGCCCTTTAAAGAAGGCAAAAAGGAGAAGAGGTACCTGATGATGTTATTGGTATGTTGAAGTTTCCTTGACTTTCATATATGTGCATTATTAGGACTGGTGTGCCATTGTTTCTTTCTTTATTCTTTTGATGGCTAGAAAGTTTATAAGTGTTGATCCGTGTTCATATTGCATTAGGTTTTATCTTGTGACTTGTTAGAGTTGGTATGTGTGGATAATGGTGGAAAGGATGGGAATAGTAGGGTCCACCATTTGGCTCAATTGAGGGATTAGGTTGGAGAAAGTTGAGCATGGTGGTGTAGTCTTCTTGATGGTTCCAAATCTTCTTTGGTTGGAGAGGTCTAGATTAAGCAAGGCCTTGATTCCATCTTATTAGGGTTGGAAGTTTTGGATGAAGAGAGGGTAGAGTGGAGGTTGTCTCCAAAGGAAGAGAGCAACAAGTGGAATATGTGTGGTTAAGGTTTACAAATGAGTTATAGTTGTGATGTCCTTTCAGAGTGTAGAAAAAGTTGGTAAGGTTGCATATAGATGGGATTTTACTAGGTATATGATTATAGTTTGTTCGGTTCTTCACATTTCTAGGTTGAGGAGATGTGTTGGTGGCTCTAGTGCTATAGAACTCTTTTAGATTATAGGTTATGTAGAGGATGAGATTCCTTAGAAGGATGTCCAGGTGGAGAAGTTAGTGATGGATGATTAGTGAAGATTGATTGATGATGATGTAGGGTTCTTCAAGGCCCTTTGGAAGAGTCGTCTATTCGTATGTGTTTCTCGGGGAGCCGGTGCGGGCATGGAGAAGCAATATCCATATTTTTTTCATTTTATTCAAGTTTCTGGTGACATGTCAAGTCTTCTTTCTATGATTCCAAGTCTTGTGTTTTCATCCTCTATGTCATTTATATGCATTCATGTTTAATTTGGCAAGTTTATGCTGATTTTACCCTTATGTTGAGATTTTGAAAATTGTGTTTTAACTGTAATGTTGTATTCTTGTTGGTGCTGATTTGTTTATGATCACTCTTGTCTTGTATGTTTCTTTTGTATTCGGGGCCGAATGTTCCCAAGGGGGAGATATTGAAATGTCCCCAAGAATGTTCTCGAAAATGTGCCTCGGAATGCCTGAAATTTTAAATTCTATATATTTCAAAATTCATGTGTGATATTGCAAATCTTACTTTATATTCTTATTTAGGGGGTTAAAATTAGGGGGTAAAGGGTCTAACCCCGATTTTAGAGCAATCGAATCACAATTTTTTAATTTTTCAAAATTTTGATTTCCAGAACTAGATCTGCGATAGGGCCGCGATGTGCGGGGGTCGCGGACCTGTGTAAATTGTCCTTTGTGATAGGTCCGCATCGCGGACCAGACGTGGACCTTTGTATTTTGTTGCCAGTGATTTTTATCTTTGTCCAAGGCTTTTGGGTCTTGGCCCTTGTTCCCATACGTGTTTTTACCTATACTTAGCCTCATTTCACTATCATATCATCCCAAAACATTCCTCAATATTCACTTAAGCACTTAGCCATATTTTCACTCCTAAATTAATGTCCCAATTCACATCCTAAGCTAACGTTCTCCTTCAAGGTTCTTCTTCAAACTTCAAGTCTCCATCTCCAATCTTCACTAAGTTCATCTCCAAGCTAAGGTATGTAGGTTTCAACCATTGGGTCCTTCCACCCATGGTGCACTAATTTTCTTTTTACTAAAGTTGCATGATTTAAAGTTGATTTACAAATGGATCTTGCGTATTATGAAATTTAGTGCACACTATGTTAAACCTATGTAAAGTTGTGACTATGATTTAAAGTTGATTTACAAATGGATCTTGTATATTATGAAATGCACTGCATACTATGTTAAAGCTATGTAAAGTTGAGACTGTTTTGCTATGGTTTGAGCTATAAATCTTGGATCTATTGTAAGATCTGATGAGGGGTTTTGATGTATATTGCTTGAGCGTGTTGCAAGATGTTGATTGATGCTATTACAATGGATTTACTTTCATGATTTCATCTCTATATTTCATGGTTTTACACTAGCACTACATACCCTCTAAGTGTTTGATAAAATGTCTGGATATGGTTTCTTGAGAAATTGAAGGTCCAATGCATGTCTTATGAGTTGAATGAATTTATGATGATGATAGAAATGTTTATATGATTTGTTTCATCAGAAAGTACCTATGGTGTTGCAAGTAGATTGTTGGGTTCTTATGCGGTTGTACTATTTGGAAAATGAGGCATTCTTTCTTGATGATTGAAATGTAATGGTTCGATGAGCTAGTACTATGAAATGTTTGATCCAAAAAGGGATGGGCTCCCATAAGAAAGGTCACTTAATTAGAAAGGAAACGGGCTCCTATAAGGAAGGTCACTTAATCTGAGAGGGGACAGGCTCCTGTAAGGAAAGGTCACTTCATCCAAAAGTGGACGGGCTCCCATAAGGAAGGTCACTTAATCTGAAAGGGGACGGGCTCCCATAAGGAAGGTAACTTAATTCGAAAGGGGATAGGCTTCCATAAGGAAGGTTACTTAGTCAAAAAAGGGACGGGCTCCCGTAAGGTGAAGTTACTCATAAACTCCTCTTCAAAAGGGGATGGGCTCCCATAAGGAAGGTTGCTTCTCCCACAGGCCTTTTGTTATGTCAGTTGAGGTTCCTTTCCACACTTATATATTATGATCTATGTAAGATGAATGTTTTTTCAAAGAATGATTTGCCTAAGAATTTATCATACATGCCGTATTGTTATTATTCTCTCCATAGCTTGTCATATGCATTTTGACTATGTTGCTTATCACTTCTTGCATTGTGTCCTACATAATTATTACAGTCAAATGTACTAACGCATACTCTAGCATACATGATGTTACCATGTAGGAACTGGAGCTCCATTTGGTCATCCTCCTCCTCCACATGACTAGTGACTTCCATTCAAGCTAGTTAGTGAGTCCTCAAGGGTAATATCTGTGCTCTTATGCTATATATTAAAGACTATCTTTCCTTTTAGATATATTTTGACTATGAGGGTGAGCCCGGTTGCTTGTCTTGGGCCCTATTAAGTTCTATGTTATAGGCGTTGTTGGAAAAAATATATATTATGCTTGATCTTTGACTCACTTATGATATTCAAGCTGTTTAAATATAAATCTCTGTCCCTTAGTCCTAATTTCCCCTGTTTATGTTTCTTATGTTAATTTATCATACTTTTGCGACTAAGGATGTATGATGATATGCTATGAGGCTTATTTGGGGTTCCTTCGAGTTCCCCATTTGTCGATTAGATCTAGGGCCTACGTTTGGGTTGTGACAGTAACAGGGCAAGTTTTCAGTTAGCACAAAATACATGAATTTACAAAATAAAGCTCACACTCTCATGGTACTACGTATATTATCAACAAAAAGACTCACAGATCATGTTTCTTATCTCAATTTACCCTCACTTATTAGAACACATTTTGTCAAACATCTAAACATGCATGGTTACTATCTAACTACTAATAAAATTTTTTTGTGGTTATTATTTTTTAAACAAAACACAAAAAAGATGCTATATGCCACAAGTATTGATACTATATGCTACAAATATTATCTATACAGCCTAAACGTGCTGGTTCAACAGAAATGAAATATCCACAGGGAAAAATAACATAGGTAAGAAAACCCTAGGATAAAAAAATGGGGTAGTTATAGATCATAAGCTACGCATACTTCACTGAGGCTCATAAATACCCACACCTCATCGAAAAATATGTGCATTGTCCCCAATGCCCAAAATAAAGCAAAATAAAACATATAGGTAATCAAAAAATATACCTAGGTGCCTAAGTGCCCATGTGTTGCTGAGTCTGGACACCGTCCCCCTGCGGGGCGGTCTGCTCAGAAGTGGTCCTCTATTTAGAGGGGCCAATACCCCTCAACTGCTCTTTCTGTCGAGCTCTTCACATCTCCTCCTCATGTCACAATCTCCTTAAGAAAAGCTCAAGCTCCTTCTCATCTATGAGCTTTGCACATATGTGTCTCTTATCTATCTCATCATCCTCTATGAGGGGTCTTCTTCCCATGGGAAGGCTGTATGGGTTCATCAGAGGAAAATAAAACTACCACCAGCACCTGAGGTATAGTCGTTGGAAGTGCAATAGGTGCTGCGAGTGTTGTTGTTATGTTATCCTGGAGCTGTTGGATCTCTGTCTATAGGGATGATAAATATAAAGGTCGATCCTTACTCAATCTCCTCTGTACCCACTCCTCGAAGGCATCAATGTGGGCTTGCACTATAGAAATACGATCCTTGATAGTAGCAATATTGAATGGTTGACTCTAACCCTTGGATTCTACAATTGCCTGGTAGACCCTAATATGCTGTCAAAATAAAACACATTTGATGCTTAAAATAAGGAATTTTGTGAGTTCTCCTGTGACTTTTTATGTTTTTTTATGTATTTTTGTGTTGTTGTTGAAGAAAATTTAGGTTGGCATGATTTAGGAGAAAGCAATTATAGATTTTCCTGAAGCATAGGACATACGAGCTCACCTATGAGTCATAGCCCAATCTACAAGTCGTAAGGTGTGTTGTAGCAAGAAACAGAGTTCAAAAACTCAGAAATCTGCTAAGTGGAGGTAACCGTACGAGGCCATCCTATGAGTCATAAGTTGCACTATGACTCGTATAGGTGGACTCGTAGCAAGGATCAGAGAGCCAAAATATTGGAGCAAAAATAGAAGTCCTAGACTATGAGAGGAGCATACGAGTCGTAACCCAAGCAATGACTCATACAAGTAGGTTATACCAGTTGAGTCCAAAATGCCAAGAACCTGATACGAGACCTCGACTATGACTCGTAGGACACCCTACGAGTCGTACCTGCAAGGCATACTAGCTGCCAACTGTCTTTTCTTTGTAATTTTTAGAGTTATTTTATAAACACTATAAATAGCATTAGTTAGGGTTTTATTACGAGATTCCAGATTTTAGAACATAGAATTTGCCTTTGAATATTCTCTCAAGAATCTTTTAGGGTTTTAGCTTAGTTTATACTTTTTTTCTTGGAAAACCCATTTTGGGAGATTGCAAATTTTGCTTTGTATTCATTGCAAATATATCAAGCTTTTGGGTTTACAACTTGTGGTGTCTAAACTTTTCATTACTTTTGGTAAAACTTTCAACTATGCCTTGTATTTGCATTCTTGTTTGAGCTTGTGGGTTTGCAACTTGTGGTGCTTATCTTCTCCTTTGTTATTGGTGAAACTCTCAACTATGATTATTATGTGCATTTTTGTGTGTTTTATCTTAGCCATGTGTAGCTAAACACCCACAACTTGGGGTTGTGGGAACCATGGATAGTTGACTTGATATGACCTAGGTTTATTACATTTCTATGATTGGGTTTTGTATGTATTATCTAATTCCATTCATATTGATTGTTATTTGGCGCTGGTCAACACTAAACCCCACATACTATCACAATCCTGACCAAGGTAGTGATGAATAGGAAAAGGAAAATAGATCATGGGATTCGATTAATGTGTTCTCATCTAATCAACCAAGCCTGACCAAAGGGAGGTTATGTTATCTTCACAAGAGGGCTGGAAGAATGTAAGTTACCATCCTATATGCGAATCTCTAATTGTAGTTATGTTATCTAGAGAAACTGAGTCAATAATCTATGGGGAACAAGATTCCCAAGTTGTCCCTAAAATTGAGTGTTTCCTAGAGTTATAGTTTAGTGTTTATTTTATTTTGTTTTTGAATCACAAAAACCCTATTTAGAAATTGTATTTATCAATGCTTGATATGATTAGTAGTGAAGTCTTATAGTCAAGCCCTGTATTCCCTGTGGATTCGACCCTAACATCTAGTTAGGTTAATTGCTAACAGTGATCGCTTTCTTATTAGAACGTGAACATCATCAAAACTTATGGCACCATTGTCGGGGAATACGACTATATTTTGACTTGATTTCACTATTAGTTAATTCTAGTGTTGATTTCTAGAGTCTTGTGTATTTTACTTTGTTTTTGTTTTTTTGTTTCATTTTATTTGCTGGGTGGGCTAGATTGTATGCCCAACATAAGGAGCCAATGCAATCCCTTAGCTATGACCATTTTTGAGACCCACCGACTTGTTAGAAGAATGGCTTGAAGATGTTGAGGTTGAGGAGGATATGCATATGAATGAGGATACATGAAAAGTGGAGAATCCACCGCCAATGGGTAATAGGCTACAACTTAGGGACTTTAATAAAAACACATGGATGGAATCAATATTGATTGAACCCTATGGCCATGGTCGTTACTGGTGCATTAGTACTGCCTCCTTTATTGGTGGATACTAAGTTCATGGTATTGAGTGGGTTGCTCCAAATGCTCCAAAATCGCAGATTATTCATAGGCCTACCTTCAGAGAATCCCCACCATCATCTAAAAAATGTGGTGTTTATTTGCAAGAGTGTCATGGAGACACAAAATCATTCTCTTGATGCCATTGGGTTAAGAGTGTTTCCACTATCATTGACTGGCAATGCAGCTGTGTGGTTGTCTGAGCTTCCTCCGAGCGCTATTATAACTTAGACTGAGCTTCAGAGAGTGCTCCTTAAGAGATATTTCCTAAGATCTAAGAAGTTAAAGCTCAAGGACCAAATCAACAACTTTGAGCAATTGCCAGGTGACTCTATTAGGACAACATAGGAGAGATTTACTAAATGCTTGAGGATGGTCCCTGATCACAAATTGTTGATGATGCCTTGGTTGAGATTTTCTATCGGGCACTTGATAAGAACAGTTAAGCTTATGCTGACACAATCATGGGAGGCATCCTCCTTGACCAATATTTTGGATTGATAGCCGTAAAGATAGAATAAGTGGTTAAAACTAATAGAGCATAGGGCCAATGAGAGTGTGGTGCAACAAAGAGTTCTTGTGCGGTCAATGCTAACAATGAGCAAGCAAAGGTAAACAAAGAGATCTTGGAGCAACTTTCTAAACTTCACACAAGTATGGACTTGGTTTTGAAGCAAAACCAAGCAAGTGTCCAAACAGTTACTTACCATCCTCCAAAGGCCCCTATCTATGATGATCCATTCTTTGATAAGGATGCATGTTTTGTAAGCAACTAAGCAGCGGGTTTCTGGAACAACCCCCAAGGGTCCAATTCAGACTATTGGAGGCAAGGTCCCGGTAATTAAGGTCTGAACATCAATCGTGATGGTACATATAGAGACAACTGGGGTAGATATTATAAAAGAAAGAGAGTGCCAGAAGCCCAATGGGGAAAAAGAGATGGCTACAGGTATGGTCCTTATTTACAACCTCACAACCATGAAGCCGGGTCAAGTACCTCCAGGATCGAAGAGATGTTCGACAAGTCATTTTAAAGGGCAGACTACTAAGATGAGACTTTAAAGAGAATGAAAGTAGATATTTCAAGTATTAACCAAAAAATAGAGTATCACTCAGTGGCGATTAAGCAAATCGAATAACAATTTGGGCAAGTTTCTTTGCAATTGAACCAACGCCAAAAGGGTAACTCACCAAGCAATACGGTTCAAAATCCTAAAAATAAAGGGTATTGCATGGCGGTTATGACTCGGAATAGAAAAAGCACCATAGATCCCCCTATGCTGGTGATTATAGATAAATTTGAGGAGAAAAGTCTTGGTGGTGAAGTTGTGGTTGAGGGAGAAGGTCCAAATATTGTTGGGATGCAACAAGAAGAGGTAAGGGAGCACAAAAAATTGATGTCAATTCTAAAATTCCCTCCTCTTTTCCCTCAAAGTCTTAAGAAAAAGGAAGAGGATGGTAAATTCAAATACTTCACCTCGATGTTGAAGCAACTCTCCATTAAGTTTCCCCTTCTAGAAGATTTAGAGAAGATGCCCGGGTATGCCAAGTATATGAAGGATTTTGTTACCATGAAACACACTTTGAGCCAAGAGTTCTCACAAGACCTCCAACAATGTAGTGCGATTATGACCAAATTCCTTGCTCAAAAATGAGAGGACCCCGGTGCATTCACCATTCTTTGCACTATTGGTGATGTTGAATTTTCAAGAGCATTGTATAACTTAGGACCAAGCATCAACTTAATGCCTTTTGCTGTATTCAAAAAGCTTGGCATTGCCACCCTTACCCCGACGAGAATGCCATTGCTTATGGTAGATTGAACCATTAAAAAACTGGAAGGAATCCTTCTTTATGTGCTTGTTAAAGTTGATAAATTCATCTTTCCCGCAGATTTTGTGATCCTTGACTGCGAAGTTGATTTTGAGGTGCCCATCATCTTGGGAAGACCATTTTTGGCCATTGGGAGAGCCTAGTGGATATGGATTCAGGTTAACTTTTATTTAGGGTCAATGATGCAGAGGTCTGTTCGATACTCGCCAATCCATAAAACACCCGGATAAGCTCAAGAGTGATCTGTGGAACCTTGATGACTATTGTTGAAGGATGATGACATAGTCGAGCCACGACGTTAAACAAGGCGCTTCTTAGGAGATAACCTAAGCATCTTTTATAATTGTTTGTTCTTTTAATTGATTTTGGTTGCTGAGATTCTTAGGTAGAAGGAGTGAGTTTGTTTTAAGTTGAAGGATATTGAAGTTGTAATATTTTGGAGATTATTGTATTTTTGAGACTTGGTTTGCAGGTGAAAATCAAAGAGTTGGAGATGTAATAAAATGGCAGTTGGAGTAACCTCTACGAGCAGGCCTATGAGTCGTAGTGGTGACTACGACTCGTTGTCATACCTCATAGAGGGAAATAGTGAGCACCTAATGTTGGCACATATACTACAAGCCAACCTTATGATTCATAGGGTCTCTTATCAGTCGTAAGTGGGGTTCAAAGTGCCTAGGTATGAATTCTAAATTCTCATAAGTGTTTGGTCTGCTACGAGACCAGGACCTATGAGTTGTAGCACCCTACGACTCGTGGTCGGGGTTTTGTAGCGTCGATCTGCAGTCTTAAAAAATTCTAACTTGGTTTAATTTAAAAGGGGGTCAAAATAAAATTTAACCCCCAAAATTCATTTCCCAAACCCTACAATCGGCATTTCTCTCCCAGAACTACATCCCAATCACTTTTCTGATCAAAACTCCATCCACCCACGTTATTTTCCAGCCAAGATTCTAGCAAGGACACTATTTCCTAGGGTTTTGGCTTGTTTTCCTATCTACAGTACATTGGTTCAATTCTTTTACCATTTGGTAAGTTTCTTGGTTAACCATAATGCACTATAGTGGTGAGTTATGCTATGGATGATTGTGTATGTGTTTAACCATGAAATTGCAAGCACATTTGATGATATTTTGATATAAACTTCAAAACCTACAATGGGTGTGCTTCGAATGATTTTTTTATGAATTAAACTTGTTTTGAAATTCTTGAGTAGGTCATTGTGATTGTGTAAATGCTCGATCCCTTGAATGTAGTGCTTATTTTTGCCTAAGCATTGAGTAAATTGTGTTTGGAACAAGCTTTTGGTTAATGTAGGTGTGTTTTGTATGCCATAGCATGTTGGACTTGATTGAAAGTGTTTGAATTGTTTTTGCATTTCTATAGCATGTTTGTTGATTAGAAGTGCTTATTTACGGTTCGAAAGTGCTCTTGATTTTGTTTAGTGGGATCTAGAATTGTCTACAATGCTGAGGAATGATTTTAGTTCTAACTCTCCCGTTTCATAATGGGATCATCTATGTGTCAAATAAAATGTATTGTTCTTATAAGTGCCAAGTCGTGTATTATGATTCCTTTTTATGTGTTTTTGTGCTGTTCTTGCAGAAAAGTTAGATTGGCATGATTTTGGAGAAAAAAATGTAGATTTTTACTCCAGGCTACGAGTCTGTGATTCTTTTTTACCTGCAAGTAAAAAAAGTCTGTGATTCTTTTTTTACCAGAAAAAAAGTTAGATTGGCATGTTTATGTGTTTTTGTGCTGTGATTCTTTTTTACCTGCAAGTGGTAGCCCAGGCTATGAGTCGTAGGGTGTTGTAGCAAGAAATAGAGACCAAAAACTTATAAATCTACAAAGTGGAGGTCAACCCTATGAGGCCATCCTACGAGTTGTAAGTTGCACTATGACTTTTATAGGTGGACTTGTAGCAGGAATCAGAGAGCCAAAATATTTGACCAAAAACTAAAGTCCTAGACTACAGTCTATAAGAGAAGCATATGATTTGTAGCCCAAGCAATGACTCGTACCAGTGGGTCATACCACTTGTAGTGTCTACACTTTTCATTGCTTTTGGTAAAACTCTCAACTATTCCTTATATTTGCATTCTTGTTAGTTTTGCTTTAGTTATGGTAGCTAAACACCCACAACTTGGGGTTGTGGGAACCATGGGTAGTTGACTTGATATGTCCTAGGTTTATTGTATTTCTATGATTGGGGTTTTTCATATATTGACTAATTCCTTTCATATTGATTGTTGTTTTGTCGTGGCCAATACCAAACCCTGCCTACTCTCACGATCCCTACCAAGGTAGTGACAAACAGGAAAAGAGAAATAGAAGACAAAATTTGATTGATGTGTTCTCATCTAATCAACCAAGCTTGACCAAGGGGAGGTTGATTGGGACAATAGGTAACGATTAGCTGGCACGCTATGGTGGCCGACCAAGAGCCTTGATGAAATTCAACCTTAACCTACACAAGAGGGATAGAAGAACTTAAGTTACCATCCTCCATATGAATCTCCAATAGTAGTTATTTAGAGAAATCGAGTCAGCGAACCATAGGGAAAATGATTCCTAAGTTATTCCTAAAATTGAGTGTTTCCTAGCATTATAATTTTGTTTATTTTATTTTTATTTTGAATCACAACCCCACCCCCTATTTAGATATTGTAGTTTTGAATGCTTGAAATAATTAGTAGTGAAGTCTTGTAGTCAATCCCTATATTCCTTATGGATTTGACCATAACCACCAGTTAGGTTAATTACTGATAGCGACCGACTTCTTATTGGACCATGAACTTCATCAGACCCATGGCCTGATCTACTAAATAAGCTGAGTCAGCTATGACTTAGTGTGTGCTAACCTCTGTGTCATGGCCTGTACAGATATGGCGAAAACGTAGATCATGCCCGCGGTTACAGCCTGTGAAGTAGTGGCTTGTGGTGTAGGAGTAACAATAGTGGGCCTCCTCTCCTCATCTACCTCGTGCTGCGAGGGCCTCTCCTTAGTAGCAGCAGCAGTGGTGGTGTCAATCTCAGAACCCTTAAGCAGTGGTGCTGGGGTGAACTTCTCTAGCATAGATGGGGACTGTCCTCGCCAGAGTGCCACCGAGTTCTTATCAGCCTTAATCAGGTTGGGTTCCAAAGGTTCCTAGGCCTCAATCATTTGGTCCTGATGGTGTAGTATCTCCACCCTAGACTCTAATCAGAGACTATATATCAAACACGGGAAAGGGATGAAGATGGCCCTCTTAAGTGCGGCCCCATGTATCTACTCAGCGATGAGGCAGGCCCAATCAATATCATAACCAGCTAAGATACTGGAAACCAAAACTGCATGCTTCGGTGTAAAAGTATTATCACAGACAGATGCATGAATGAACAATAGACCACCAAAATTTGGTAGGGAAGCTGAGTGAACCCTTGATGATAGGCTCCTAGTGAGTGGTAACCCAAGCAGGTTTCGGACCCTGTTCTGCAATCAACCCTGCTACCCATCTCATCAATGTGGCTGGTCGCTTAAGATCCTTTATCACTAATGAGTTCCTCGTCTTCCCTACCCTATAATTGAACTCTGTGTGGATTTAGGGGCAAAAAACATGAGACCAAATAACATATCATAGATAGTCTCCTCTGATATTTCTAATCGCCGACCCCTCACTCGCATCTTTGTCTGTCTGGGCTAAGCGAGAGGCTTCTTCCCCTTGGGAAGAGCAATCTGGATGGTGGTTGCATAAGATGCATAGAACTCTCTTACCATGGTCGAGGAGTATCTTCCAAGCGCATGTGTAAGCCACTCGAGCCCATATCAAATCATCATGTCCTGCAGACTGGGGATACAACTAAGTCTATTTGAAATAACATAGTTGAAGCGGGTTGACTTGCCCCACTCTTTTGGCATTACACCCTCTCTGACCTCGATGCGTGTTTACCTTTTGGGGCATAGTACTTGAAATATCAACATATACGCACCATGGCTAGCCCACAAATCATGAATTAAAATGCAAGAATTTATCCTAGCTCAGTTGCAAAAGGGTTTTATGAAAGAACCCTGACGGGTCATAGTGGATACTATGAGCCATAATGAGCTTTCATATACCAGTGGTTCAAAACAAATTTTGTTATTGGAAAGGTCTACGAGACCGGGTACGATTCGTAAAGTAGTTTATGAGTCATAGATTAGGGTCGTAGAAAATTCTAGTGAGTAATTAAATTCAGGCAAGGACCTACGAGACTTATCTAAGAGCAATAACATGATCTTTGACTCGTACAAGGTCTTGTCTGATGGATATTTGGAGACATCAAGTTTCTAGAATTGTGTACGACGGGAAATTAAGGATTGTGGATTACTTCACGAGTCATTAAAGCCACTCATGAACCAGAAAACTTAGTTACTTGAGTGTCTAAGTCCATTACACTGGCCGCAAAAGACATTTTTAACAAATCAAATATTAACATCAAACCAAGAACACGCACATCTATATGATTTCAATGCTACAACCCTACCCCCAACATGTTCTTCAATAAATACACACCCCATTCACACAAAATCATGTACCTATGTCATCACCCACCAATTCACAATCACACTCAGTCAATCACATATGGTGGGTGACTCAATAGGCACAACCAATTTATCCTAAGCATTCACACAAGGCCAAAGTACAAAATTTCGGGGTCAATCGATTCAATTATGGGAAACCTAATTTCAACTAATACATTCAAATTCAAATAATGATTTTGTTTCTACACACCATACCCAACATAGTATTCACATCAATCATTCAAAAACAAGGCAAATTAAGGGTTGTATTTAAACCGAAAACTTACCAACAATTGGGATTAACTTGAAGAATATGAAGTAGGTAACTAGAAGAAAAACCCTACGGTCACCAGAATCTCGTGAAATTTAGGTCGACGGTGGCTGGAGATTATCGAAAATTAGAGGGTGTGGGAAGGTTGGGTGAATTTCATAATTTAGGGCAATTATGGGGTCAAAATAATTTTGACCCCTCTATTTATATTTACTAGGTCAACTAAAAATTTTTCTGGGCCTGACCTAAATTTCAGAAAACTTACCAGGGTCCACGAGCCCTATTCACGACTCATAGTTTAATCTACAAATCATAAAGTTAGCTCGTGGACTGGGATGCATATTTTTCTACTTACTGAATCTTTACGAGATATGGTATAAGTCATAAACTTCTTTACAGCTTGTAAGCCTAGTTAGAGAGACTTATCTTGATGATCTTTCCTAGACAAACTGACTGACTTAGTCCTATACCTGCATACTATTCATACAATACAATGTTACCCTATGTGCAACAAACCCATTGTCCAAAATTACAACCAAATCACAAGAAATAAACTACCTATAAGTCTAAAATGTGAAAATAAACCTATACTATGCTATTACATCAAAAGACCTTGGGTTGACTCCCAAGTAGCGCCTAATTTATTATTGCGACTTGACTTGGAAACATTGGTTACTCAGACTTCAGCAATTACCCATTTCACTCTTCAACTCATCTGGATACTTCATGGACTAACAGATATCAAAGACAACTTCTTCATCATTCAACCTGAACCTGAGTTGACCAGCTTCCATATCCACTAGGGCTCGTCCAGTGGCTAGGAATGGTCTCCCCAAGATGATTAGGACATCGAAGTCAACTTTGCAATCTAAGATCTTAAAATCTGCATGGAACTTCTCAACCTTTACCAACACTTCATATAGTAATCCCACAAGCTTCTTCATTGTATTATCCGCCATCAGCAGCCATATATTAGTAATAGTTGGGGCCCACAATCCAAGCTTCTTGAAGACCACAAGGGGCATCAGATTGATACTAGCACCTAAATCACATAGTGCCCATGCGAACTCCACATCTACGATGGTGCAGGGTATGTTGAAAGAACCTAGATTTTCTCTTTTTTGAACCAAGGACCTTGTAGCAATATCACTGCAGTGTTGGACCTTTTGTGAGAGCACATGACTCACAGTGCACATTTTGATGACAAAGTCCTTCATGTACTTCGCATAGCCCGACATCTTCTCCAAAGCCTCGATAAGAGAGACGTTGATAGAGAGCTCCTTTAGCATAAAGAGGAAGTGCTTGAATTTGCCTTCCTACTCCTTATTTTTTGGTTCTATGAGGGAAGGGAGGAAGAGGCCTAGGAATAGGTTTAAACCTCTATCGCACTTCAGCTGCTTCACTCACCCCATCCTTGTGATGACTATCTCCTTCATCTACATCCATAGCTTCAACCTCTTATTCGCGAACATCTTCCTTGTCGACCAACATGGGAGGATCAATGGTGCTCTTACCACCCCGAGTAGTAACCACCATACACTAACCATCATTCTTAGGATTTTGCACTATATTTCTAGGTAGTGTACCCCTCTGATGCTGACTCAACTGAGTCGACACTTGACCGAACTATTATTCTAGCTACTTGATAGGCAAAAAATAAGACTCTATCTTTTGATTGATACTAGAGATCTCTGTTTTCATGCTTCTTAGGGTCTCATCCTATGTCTCAACCTTCTTCAACTGGCGATCAAACATTTTCTCAATTCTGGAATTGCCTACACCTGCTCGTAGTTGTGTGGTGGCACATAAGGATAATTTCTAAAGCCTTCTCTCTGACCCCAATTTGTATCCGGACCCTAGTTTCTATGACAATAACCTCCGTGGTTGTCTCTATAAGCTCCATCTCTACTGAAGTTCTGACCTTGCTTTCCTTAACCTTAGTGCCAATAGTCTTGATTAGACCTTTGGGCATTGGGTCAAAAACCCTAAATCTAATCAGCAACAAAGCATGCATCCTTCTCATAGTATGGCTCCTTGTACATGAGTGCACATGGAGGTTGATGAACTATTGTATTTACTCTTTGTTGGCTCTACTTCATCATCACCTCTATGTCTATGTGAATATGAGCAAGTTGTTGCATGATCTTCTTATTGATTCTAACTTGCTTTGGACCCACACTGACTGCATATGAAGTCTTCATAGAAGCTATATCCCTCTACCCCATGCAAGGTTTGTCTTGACCACTCTTTCCAAACGTTCAACAATCCGTGGAAATGGTTGATCTAGAAACATGCCCTCATGATAGTGTGAGCACAGGCCTGACTGTTCTCATCAAGAGCATGGTAGAAGATATCAATCAAGGCATCATCAACTATCTTGTGGTCAAGGATGCTTCTCAGACATTTTGTAAATCACTCCTAAGTAGTACTTATAGAATCACCAGGAAGGTGCTCGAAGTTGTTGATATAGTCCTTCAACTTGAGCTTTTGCGATCTAGGGAAGTAACTCTCCTAAAAGCCCTTCTGCAAGTCTACTAAACTAGTGATTGAATTTTGTGGGAGCTCAGATAGCCATAGTGTAGCATTGCCCATGAGAAACATTGGGAAGACACAAAGTCCACAACATCCGTAGACACATTTTGTGTTTCCATCAGGCTCTTACAAACAAATGCAACATTGTGTAAGTGTTCCTTTGATGGTAAGCCCATAAATAGCCTACTATTCTGCAGCATCTAAAGTAACCCACTAGAGACTATGAATTTTATGTTTGCCAGTAGTGGTGGCAACACAATATCTCTGGTAACCTCCATAGCCATAGGATTCAACATGTACTGACTCCACTAGTAAGTATTGGCGTTGAAGTCCTAAGGCTATGGAATATCCTCTAAAGGAGGTGGGTTCTCATTCCAATCATCATCATTATTGTTCTGATTCAGAGTATGTTAGCCTATCTCCATAGTGTGTACTACTAACCATTATGTTACTTGGCTCATCTCCATAGTGTGTATAACAACAACAACAACATACCCAGTGAAGTCCCACTAGTGGGGTCTAGGGAGGCTAGAATGTACGCAAACCTTACCACTACCTCATAGAAGTAGAGAGGCTATTTTCTGGGAATCCTCATCTCAAAACCCATATGTAAAAAGAACTAGATATGACAAAAAGGAAAGGGAAGGGAATAGAAAGAGCGACTAATAATGAATGGCACATGGCAGTATGTACAGATGATAAACTAACATATATACGACAGATAATGAAACACATTAATTAAAAAACATACATCGTCCACCTAACCCTACTATATCCCAAGGCCATGCAACCACCTAACCCTACTAATTAACCTACTACTCTAATTCGCGACCTCCACTTTTTCTATCTAGGGTCATGTCCTCGGTGAGATCAAGTTTTGCCATATCGTGTCTGATCACCTCCCCCCAGTACTTCTTCAGTCTACCTCTACCCCTCCGTGTAGCTTCTAAGACCAACTTCTCGCACCTCCTAACAGGAGCATCTGTCCTTCTTCTCTGCACATGTCCAAACCATCGCAGCCTCACTTCTCTCATCTTATCAGCCACCGGAGCCACCTCTAGCGTCTCCCGAATAGTCTCATTCCTAACCTTGTCACTCTTGGTATGACCACACATCCATCTCCATCTCTATAGTGTGTATTATTAACAATTACCTATGAGTCCCAGTATAACCTCCCCTTGGCCCAGTTTGGTTGATTAGATGAGAACACATTAATCGAATTCTGTTAAATAATCTCTTTTCCTATTCATTACTACCTTGGTTCGGTCAGTAACACTAGGTGAGTTCTAATGTTGGCCACCACTAGAAAACATGCAAAATGAAGAGAGTTAATTAATACATGCATATATACCTTGGTGAATTATCCGATTTTACTTTGTTAGTTCTTCATGATTCCCACAACTCTAGTTGTGGATTTAGCTACTCATGCTATGCATAGATGAAGAGATTATGAATTGAGAACACATAATTAAACACTTACACAATGGAGTTTTGAACAAGCAAATCCAATGTCGATGAAAATGACAAGCTTGAAGATTTAATTAAAGAACAAGTGTTCCCAAATATTCTTTCACAATTTTCTCACTAAGAATATTGTGTTCTCTAAAAACTAATCTAAAACTAAACAAAACTTACATGAACAGTTGAGAACTCCTAAAAAATAACCTTAAAAACCTAATTATAATAATTAAAAATAAGTCCTAAACAAATTAGGAAATCTGGTCGGCACGCCACACGAAAGGTACTTTATGACTCATAGAAGCTTATATGGCTCATAATCAGGATCTCGTAATCAGATTTTGGCATCAACTTTAGCAAATAGCCTTTCACTGGAAATCTTCATAAAACCCACCTACGACTTGTAAATGCTCTCGTACAATAGCAAAAAACCATAAACTTTTGTAATTTTCCTCAAGATCATAGGCAACCTATAATCCTGCAAATCTAAACACAAAAACAAATAAAATCAATAAATATCACATTGAGAACACATAAAATCCTATGTTTTTAGCATCAAAAGTGTTGTATTTTGGCAGCAAAACATGTGGTAGTGTCAAACTTGATCATGGATGCTTCATTTAAGGTAAACTATGAGTTTTAGCTATTGTAGTGCCCTTTTTGGATAGCAATTTAGGTGATTTTGATTTATTGAACAATGTGGGTATAAATTGACTGATTCAAAAGCTTAATTTATAGAATTTTTGGTGGTGATCATCGTGGTGTGATCAGAAAGTGTGTTAGAGGCCTGCTAGAGGTAATTTTGTTGAATTAGTTGTTGCCCTGATCTTGAATTTCTTTAAATTAAGTTTTATCATTAATTCAAATCTTCTATTTTGAGTCTTGCATTGTGCCCCATATTGAGATGCAATTTACAAGTTATATTTGTGACCTTTTTGTGGAGTTGATTTCGAGATCTCATTATGAGTTCCACTGTCTCATTTTTTACCCAATTTTGGGTCCGACTCCAAAAATTATGTTCCTAGTATCAAAATGCTTGTATTGATGTATGGATTGATAATTTGATAATATAGCATAAATTAAAGATCTTTTGGGAATGAATAGTTATCGAGAAGTGAATATGGAGCTTTTGCGGTCGGCTTCCAAGTAGGCAATGGTCCCCAATCTTGAATAGGTCTCTTTTGACAATGCATAGTATAGATTTCATGATTATTCGAACTGTATTCACCCTATATTCCATCCATTCTATTTTACTCTATTTTTCATGACTTCCAACTGAGCCTTAGCCTAGGATAGACTTTTAGAATTCTTAGATTAAGCTTGTGGTTATTTTGTGCATCCATATGGGTGATTAGTCCTATTATTGCATCATATGGGCAACTTTGGAATAAGTTGAGTCTTAGTTGCTTGATATAGAGCTGAAGTGCCTTTGTATATCTAGTATGGACTTAAGTAGGCCTACTTGAGGATAGTATACCCAGAGTCGGTGTCCAAGACCTTAGAGGCCTATTATAGCCACAGATTTGACTTGTGACTCTATTTTGGGTTGGAGACTATGCTATTGGGGTAAGGCTTACTATTGAATGTTGCATCATGTGTAGATTCTAATATTCAAGAAACTTATTATGGCTATAGATTTGTTCAACTGGCTAACTTATGGACTCAAGTTCTGGGCTTGTTATAGGCAATGATTATTGAGAACAAATTTTGCCTCCTTGCTTATTTTTAGACCCTTGGAACTCCTTAGTTGTGCCTTATTTATATATATATCCAGACCCCATGTTAGTCTTCTTATCCTTCACCTCTATAGTGGTATGGGTTTGTTTCCTTAGTTTTCGTGTGACTTGCTACAATATTGGGATGGCATGTATTGGTTGTTCATTCATAATGTTCTTTTTATGTTATTATCCTGGTCATTCATTGACTCATCATTATGCATATAGATAGAGAGTGGGAAATGGTATTCTATACTACTTGTCGACATTGTTCATTATGGGATGACATATCCGCGTGTTTTGAGGTTCAGCCTCTGTGCTCCCCTTACATGTTGGCTACCTACTAGTTTTTTAAACTAGTTTTATCAGGATTCATACCACTTAAATCATATATTTTTCTAAAATTTGATACTTTGAGAAGTTGAGAATGTTCTTTTTTCTACTTAGACTATGGGGCATTCGAGATGACTTCAGTTTTATGATTTTACTTGTTGGAATGTCGATGCCACTTGAATTATGTCTATTATTCCTTAGGCATAACCCACTAAAAACATTATTATGATAAGTCTTATTATAGGCCTAAGCAATAGGTGTCTTGAGCCGTAGTAAGACTTCATGCCGAGGATATATTATATCGAGTAAAGGACATACATTGCTACCTTGTTAGCTGGGTTGGGGTAGGTCATATGGAACTTATGATGATTACAGAAGTCTTGGTGCGAGCCTAGGTAATGCATCCGAGTGTCTAGAGACCCCATGGGACTTCACATTGAGGAGAAGATGTTATATAGGGTGAAGAGAACTATAGTTACTACCTTTCTAACAAGGTTGAGATAGGTTGTCCAGCGCATATAAATATATATTATAGAGAAGTATCATCTATTGCATTCATATGCATCACTATCCCTAGTATATTGTCTGTTGCTTAGTCCCCCGGTAATATGGGATGTCAGTTTGGGGTCTGTTTGTTATTTGTTTCACCACTGGTATGGGATATTGGTTGGTTTTGTTTGCTTGTACCTACACTACTTGTGTTATTTTATTTTTTAGCAGCAACTCTATAGTTGTGGTAAGGTTGATTTGTTCTTTTTGGGTTAGTGGGTACCTTTCTAGGTTGTTTCAAACTAGTTCCTTTTGATGGATTAGCTTAGACACTTTATGACGCTTTCATTGTTCATTGTCAACTTGACTTCGTAGCCTTTTATTCGTGCTAGCAAATAGTAGACCTAATTCTCCTAGATATGCCCTTCATTTCTCTTCATCACCTCCTATGCTTGATTTAGTGTTATCTTTGCTATTATTTTATTACTATGTTGTATACTTGTCTTACTTTCTTGTTGTTTGTACTTGACTTATTTGTGGAGCTCAATTAACCTATCCTTACTAGGTACTAATTGTTTGGGTGACTTATTGATATATATAGTTCAGTGGTTGGGTTAATCGTTTGAGGTTTATGCAATTTTTTGAGTAAAACATATGTTTATAACTGTAAAATGAACTTTTATGAAGAGTCCTAGTAAATGGCCTTAGAGTAGAATTTTGATAGTTGTATCAGCTCCAAAATAGCGACATTAGGCTAGGAGCGTAGTTGGCCCGAGAGTTGGGGGTTACGGTGAGAGTTTAACTAAGAATTTGTAAAAGTAGTTCAGAAATAAGCTATAAAGTAACTTTCGGTGATAACTTAGGCAAACATGCGTAAAACGGGATTCTAATGGCGTCGTCAGCTTTAAAGATTGAGTTTAGTCTAGAACAACCTTTTGTTGGACAACTGGAACTTTCGAATGTTTTTTTGACTCCCTTAATTCTTTTAGTTTAAATTAATCAAAAAGAAGTGGGACCCTCATTTTATTGTAATGAGCTTAGTTAGCAATTCTAATTTCACCATTGGATTCAGAACATTGAAATTAGTGTGGTTAGATAGTTGATTTGTCAAAAATGAACATTGAATGGGAATGGAACAACCCGAGGAGTGTTTGAACTTGGCTGGGGCACCATTAGTAAGTCAACCATCCACGTTTGCGGGGGATTGTTCATATTCATAGAGGATAAGGGGAGCAAAGATCCATATTCATAGGGCTAGGGCACGTTTCTTAAAGCTTGGCAACCTGAGCTCCATATTTGCGGTACCCTTGCACGTTCGGGGAGGCCATTAAGGCTGTGGCACCATATAAAGTCATCAGCTTCGCAAAAGTTATCACAACCTGGAAATCGGGCGTGATTGCACTCACCTAACCCACCAAGGAAAGTTAGCCCAACACTTAATAACCCAGTCTGATAATAAAAGCAGAATATAGAATGTTTAGGATAGATTAAACATTCTAAACCAAAACTAACATCTTCCCAAGACTGGTGTCACATGTGCAAGCCTCTAAATATAGAATACTCAAAGAAATACAAGTCTCTAATGTCTGGTTCTTAAATAGAACATAACATAACAATGGAGTTCTCGTAGGTCAGCTGAAGACATAAGCAGTTACCTCAAGATTGATCCAAAAGCTTGATCCTAAACTGAAGAAAGTCTAACTAGAGGGACCGGGCTGGCAACCTACAATAATGTAGCATGGGGTGAGCACCAAACAACAAGCTACTTAACTAATGGAACTAACCTAAAGTAAAGCAATAAAGAACACAATTACTGTAATCACAAGGATATAATTATACTCATCTCATGGAATCACATTTCCAAAGGATCCAACCATAAACAAGTCATACAACAGATATCCAGTCCCTTAAAGCATTTCATATAAAATACCAATCTAGAGTAATAGGAGATGAAGTGAATGCCATGAAATATAAATAATGCGATGCATGTCAAATAATTGTGATGCATGTCTCCCCTATGATACACATTTACTGATCATAATCATACCTCTGAAGGAACCCATTGGGTCTCACATAGACCAGTTATTTGTGAACATTGCCGGTAATGACCTCGACCAATGCTCACCTATTCGAGAAGTCATCTAAAAAAATCAGTTTCATCTCAATATTAAATATCACAATGATCACAATATCATCACAGTCTCGGTTAATCAGTCTCATTTAAATACAAGCATTATTGCCATCACAGTCTCAATGTATAAATCTCATCTCGATATAAACAACTATGTCATCATAGTCTCAATGTATCACTCTAATCTCAATATCAAATTATTCACATCATAACATGTATTATGTATTCTCATTTAATTCACAAGTCAATAATTCAACATAAGAACGACTACTCTAATTCGAAATCTTAAGATCAAAGCCTATAGCATTACGATTCAACCCCAAAGTAATCAATTTCATACACATAGGAGTATACAAGGTTTATTCATACTTAATGAATGTTTAGAAGTCCACTTGCCTTATATAAAGTCCCAAATCAAGCCAACTTTGAATCTAATCCTTTTCTATAGTACTCTGAATCATCAAAATTTATTCAAATATTGAATCACAATTACATAAAAAATCTAATAACACTAAATCAATCAATTCAGAGAAAAAGTGGAAAATGGTCAAAAATCCCAAGCCAACAAAAAGAAGTTGGAATCTAAAAATTGAAACATTAAAACACTCTCCTCAAAATAAGGATTTCAATGGTGAAAACCAATTCCAAAAAAGAGTTAAGATGAGGGAAAAATCATCAATTAAAGATTAGAAATCAAAGTCCCAAAAATCCCTAAATTCCACCATTAGAACCCCAAATATAAGTTTAAAACATAAGTTAATCAATGGAAATAATTGATATAGGTTAGAAAATACTTACCCAATCAATTTATTTTCAAAAACCTTGAAAATTCTCTGTATAATAAAGCTTGGAATGTCTAAAATGGTGAAAAGGGTTTAAATCACATCTTTTAAAATAAGCTATTGTTCAGGCCTACACAATGTTGCACGAATGCGAAGGCCCAAGAGACTTCACACTCGATGAATGTAGACTAGGCATCCGCGAACGCGAAGGCTAAGTTGTCATAAATCTGCAAACATAGGCTCTCCTTTCACAAATGCAGAGGTCTAGTCAAACTGACCTCTATGAATGTGGAGAAGGAGGCACAATCGTGGAGGATGGGGGGTAATGCTCCAGATCAAATAGCAGCAACAATAACACAACAAAAGTAATATGAACTGTACCCTCAGGAATTCGTTCAGTATCCTATGAACATAGACCAAACATGGAACCCTACCAGAAATAATGTTCTGGGCTCAAAGGAATAGTTAGAATTGGAATCTGGAACCTCCGTGGACCTGAACCCGAGAAAGATCAATTAAACTAGTTTTGGACTCAAAAACTCAAAATATTCATGGAAGTTCTAAAAATTACAAAGAAGACATTTATAGTATTAGATTCACCATTTCAAACTATTGGAACTGATGGAATTCCGATCCGAGCCTTCGAACTCCGAATGTTGACCAAACTCAAACCTATGATCCAAAATGAACTAAAAAAGCAACTTTGGGCCTAAAATCTCTGTTTTAGCTCCAAAGTCATTCTTGTAAGTTCTCCTAGTAGAGCTGATGGAATTAACAGAATTGCAATTCGACACTCAAAACTCAAAATGACCATAAAACTCAAAATTTTCAACTTTAAACCTTTGAAAACTTTTTCTTTTGCAAAACTCAAGCTTTTCACCATATTTTCAAAATTTGACTTTCAAGCTTGACAAAATATGACTCAATGAAACTATTGGAAAGGGCAAAATATTGATCAAGAATATCGAAAATGACCTTCAAGGTCATTACAATAATAAAGGGCAAAACTATAAATAAAATAACAATAACTTTATCAATTTATATCCAATTTTGGTGATTCAAGAGGCTAAATAATGCGAATTTTTTCAAGGAACATCATGTGGACCTGGGATTTTAGCACTGGCACACTTTTTGAGGTAAGAATTGTTATTTATGCTGATTATAATATAATAATTTGCAAAAAAACTTTGAGTTGTGATATCTTTGTTGTTTCTCGTAAGAATTGAGTGAAATTTATGTCTAAACAATAGTACTTTTCAAGATTTACACCATTGTATATTCACATTGTATTGATTTCATTATATTTTTGTGGAATTTGAGAAAAAGGTCGTTGTATATAAGTGTTTTTGATAAAAAAAAAATGTAACATGATTTTTGGGCTATTTCTCATTGTTCTAAGCCTGTTGTGAGCTCAATTTTAGGCTATACACTTATGTTGATGTAGAGGTCATTTTATGGGGGTTAATTTAGTATTTCGGGTGTAGACCTCTTATTTTCCCTATTTTAGCCACAATTGACATAGTCCCCCCCACCAATCCTTAAGATATTATAGCCAAAACAACTGTATTTATCTTGTGATTCATGTTTTTACATCTTAAGAGTATTTGGAGGAGACCTGGAGGGGTTAAACTCATATGGGTTGATCTAGAC
>DF357356.1:36843-63998 GCA_000787875.1 Solanum virginianum | reverse complement strand
TGAGGTTCCAGGCCGGATCAAGATACTTCACCAGTACCAAGGTCACTTATACATCATCTATTTGGGAATTTTCTTATTATGTAACATTGTTAGACTTGTTACCAGTATACCTACCTTACACCATTTTTGTGCTTGGGTAAATTATAAGGGCTCAATTGGTGTATAGGATTAGTCGATAAGGTCTTACACCTACGTACATCACTCTATTGTTGCCCATATTTTGGTTACATAAGTTAGTACACATATGCATTACCTAGTTATTGTAGTTTTAAGTTACTTTGAATCTACAGATATGCATTACTTGGTTTTGGTAGACAACTTGTAATAACCCCTAACTTTTTAATAAAGGCTTGGTTTTGGTAGACAACTTGTAATAACCCCTAACTTTTTAATAAAGGGTTAATAGGTAATTTTAACTATTAATAATTCTTATCAAAAGAATTAAAAAAAAAGGGACCAGTCTCTTTTATTTTTAATTCTCACGCAGCAGTAGGAAAAAGAAAAAAAAAGAGACCAGTGACCCTTTTTTTCAATTTGCACGCTGCAGTAACAAAAAAACACACGTTTCATTAAGGTGATTCAGGGAAATTCATACATAGAATCAACTTGATCTTTGTACCAACGTTTTAGGTGATAAAGTGCAGTTATTTTCTTATTTATTGTGTGCTCTCGTTAGTTGAAAATATATTTACTAGAATTTTCACCAATTAGGTTTAACAATGAGATTGAGAATACTTTTACTTTTAATTTATAGTCTAAGGTATTGGGTATTAGGGTTGAACCCTAAACTTAAGGACTAGGGATATTGATACTTGAGTTTGGCCAACATAATTGATATTCTATAATCAATATTTTTTTCATAGATTGAGGAAAGTAGGAGATATTATGGTGGGTGTTCTATGCGTGCCAAGTTGTGGAACTTGTCGTTAATAAGGTAAGTGAGGCTTTAAGCTTTATTGCTTGCTTTTCAAATATGCTTTGAAAAATATATTTTTCTCTATCTAGTGTATATGTTGGGACAAACATGCGCTTGATAGAGTTAATGTTTCATTGATAAACCTTAGATATGCTATTTTTGAGAAGAATACTGAAAATTTTCATAAGTTATATGTGGTGTAATACTGAATAACCATTTTTATTACTGTGATGTGGTTACTAGTGGCATACATAGTTGATATAATATGTTACGGGCATACCCATGCTGCAGTAATATGTTATGGGCTTTGTATATAATGTCGTAGTACATTTTAAGAGCACTGTACATGCTGCCATGGACTTTTCGGGGCGATAGGTTAATCTCCTTCGCTATCGTTTATGACAGGTTTTGAGTGGGGATTGAATCGAGACTTGTTGTGACCCTTTTTGAACATTTGTTTGAACTTACTCAGCTTATTTTGAAGTATATTCCTATGTATATTATTTATGTATATCCGTTATGCATATGTATTTTATAACTATTATTCCAGGGCTATTAAAGTAGCGAGTCGAGGATCTTACTGGGTTATATTTATATATAGCTCACTCCTTACTTATATGTCATTGCAGATACTATTGCAGAGGGCGAGACTTGTGACTGACTAGTTCATTTTCGTGGATTTTGTTGTTGTAGTGAGTCTTCGCATTGTTCGTGGAGGCTAGTACTTGAGCTTTATCTAGTATAGTTTATGTTTTTCTTCTTTTAGGGTTTGTATGCCTATCAGTTAAACTCATATCACTCTATTAGATGCTCCGTGATCTTATTGTGGGATTTGGGCTAAAGATATTTTGTTAAAGTGACCTTTTTTTTTCATAAATTGATATGCGATTTTGGTTTGGTAGTTACTCTATTGTTATGAGTATTGATGAGTTTTGGAGTTGCACATATATTCTTAGTGCTTTGATAGTTTGGGTGCGTATGAATATTTGGTTCTCTTGACAAATAGTGTGGGCGGGTATCAGTTTCATCTAGGGGTATTTTAGGATGTGACAAAGTTAGTATCAGAGCCTAGGCTTTAAGTCCTGGGTCATGGAGCAGTGTTTGGTAGAGTCTTATTCATAGGTATGTAGGCGCTCATACTTATGACCTTAAGGCTGTTAAAAATTTAGGATATATTCTCATTTTTTATTCCTTATTCGTGTGTTGAGTTGAATCAAGGTTAACTTTTTAATATTTTTTTTGCAGATGGCTAAGAGATGTGGCTCTTCGACTGCTATTCGATCTAATGCAGTTGTTGGACGTAGTGGGGAAAATGGCATTACCTCTAGTGGCAGTCAGGGTAGCTCTCATCCTACAAGAGCTCAAACTAGGGCATCTGTTTCTCTTTAATCAGGAGTTACGAATGAGGGATAGAAGAAAGTTATTGCCCAAGAGCAAGTGCAAGAATAGGTTGCCCAGGATGCCGCATAGACAGTACCAGCTGCTACACTTACTATCGCTTTACCTACAGATGTTATGATGAGGTTGTTGAATGTGTTAGAGGCATTGGTGCCTAATCAGCATGGAACCCCAGCTCCTCAGACTACCGCCGAAATGCAGGAACAAGTCTAGTTGAATGATTATGTGACTTAGGCACCACATTTGGCCCGTCAACAAGCTAGTCATCCGGTTGCAACTACAGGGCAACCCAAAGATCTTAAGAATTTCATAGACCTTAAGCCACTAGAGTTTGATGCGACACCAACTTCTATTGAGCCTTAGAAGTTCGTTGATTGTTGTGAAAAATACTTACTACATTGGGGTTGAAGGAGACTCGGGATGTGGAATTTACCACTTTTATGTTCTCAGGATCTACAAAGGGATGGAGGACTTCTATTTAGAGAGCTAGAGAAGCAGAGTCATCACCTATCACTTGGTCAGAGTTTTTAGCAATGTTTAAGGAAAGGTTTATTCCATTGAGCAAACAAGAGGACATGAGACGTCAATTCCATGATCTGCGTTAGGACAATATGACAATTATGGAGTATGAGGCCAAGTTCACTGAATCATCTAGGTGTGTCCTATTTTTGAATGCAGATCCAAGGGAGAGAGTGAGGAGATTTGTGGATGGACTAAAGCACCGTTACCGTAGTCTTGTGATAAGAGATATGCGAAATGGTACATATGCAGATATGGTTGACACTACACTTCGTTATAAGTCCTACTAGGAGATGGAGAAAACAGAGTGAGGAAAAAAAGGCACGTAATACAAGTGGATTTAGTGGCGCTCTATCTGGAGGCAACAATGGATTACATTATAGATAGTCTAGGCCTACTCAGTCATATTTAGTGGTGCAATCTTCTAAGAGTGGTTATCTAGCTAGATAAGGCCAATAACAAATGCAGAAAAAGGGGGTGATAATTCCTTCCAGTTTGGACAATATCCAAGTGTCCTAATTATGGGAGGAATCATAATGATCGCTGCTTTGGTATTGGTGGTCCTTGTTTTACTTATGGTGAAAGAGGTCATATTGCTAAATTTTGTCCCAAGGGAGATTCTGGTACTGGTCAGGTTACTACATAGGTGCAGAGAAATATTATAGATACTCAAGCTCAGATTCAGCCAGCTAGTGCTGCTCTACAGAGTGCTCATGGATAGGGTCGACAGGTTGCACAGGTTGCTCAGGGAGTAGGTGGACCACCGAGATTATTTTCTATGGCCAGAAAGGATGTCGAGGGATCTAATGTTGTAGTCACAGGTATTATTACTGTCAAATCTCATGAGGCATATGCTCTTATTAATCCTAGTTCTACGTATTCGTATCTAACCCCATCTTTTGATATACCTTTAGAATGACAAGTTGAGACTCTTAATGTGCCATATATAGTTATGAAGCCAGTTGGGGAGACTTTATTAGTGGATAGAGTTTATAGAGATTGTGTTATATTTGTGCGGGGTAAGGAGATAATAATTTCTTTATTAGAGTTGTCACTATTTGACTTTGATGTAATTATGGGCATGGATTGGTTAGCATCATATTATGCTTTGGTTGATTGTTTTGCTAAGCTGGTACATTTTAATTTCCCTGGAGAACCATCCCTAGTATGGAAAGGTATGACTCCTCTAACATAGGGAAAGATAATATCTTATGTAAAGGAATGTCGAATAATTAATCATGGGTGATTTACTTTTATTGCTACTGTCCATGATACTTAAGGGGACAATGTTATTATCGATAGTGTTCTTGTTGAGCAAGAATTTTTTGATGTGTTTCCAGAAGACTTACTAGGTCACCTTCGATGAGAGAAATTGAGTTCAATATTGATTTAGTGCCAGACACTCAACCTATCTCTATTCCTCCATATCGTATGGCTCCAGCGGAGTTGAGAAAATTAAAGGTCCAACTCCAATAGTTACTTAATAAAGGATTCATCAGGCCTAATGTATCACCTTGGATGCCCCAATGTTATTTGTGAAAAAAAAGATGGCACGACAGAATATACATTGATACAGGCAGTTGAATAAGGTAACAATCAAGAATAAATGTCCATTGCCTCGTATTGATGATCTATTTGATCAGTTGTAGGGTGCTACTCATTTTTCCAAAATTGATTTGAGATGAGGTTATCATCAGTTAAGAATAAAGACTGAAGATATCTCAAAGACAGCCTTTTGAACCAAGTATAGGCACTTTGAAGTTTTGGTGATGTCTTTTTGATTGACTAATGCACCTACAACATTCTTGGACCTCATGAACATGGTATTCAAGCCATACTTAGACCAGTTTGTGATTGTATTTATTAATGATATTTTGGTCTACTCTCGAGATGAAGCTAAGCATGAACATCATCTAAGAGTTTTATTGCAAACACTTAGAGAACAAAAGCTTTAGGCTAAGTTCTCAAAATGTGAGTGTTGGTTGGGGAAAGTTTACTTTTTAGGGCACGTGGTGTCACGAGACGGGATTCAAGTCGATCCAAGAAAGGTAGAAGTTGTTTAAGATTGGCCACGACTTTATACTCCCACAGAAATATATAGTTTCTTCAGGCTAGCTTGATATTACAGATGGTTTGTGGAGGCTTTCTCAAAGATTGCTACTCCATTGACATATTTAACTCAGAAAGGTGTGATTTTTCAGTGGTCAAATGAATATGAAGAGAGTTTCAAGAAATTAAAGACAACGTTGACTATAACTCTTATTTTGACCTTATCTACAGCAGAAGGTGGTTTCACCATTTATTGTGATTCGTCTAGAGTCAAATTGGGTGGTGTCTTAATGTAGAATTATAAAATGGTAGCATATGCTTCTCAAAAACTAAAGATTTATGAGAAGAATTATTCGACACATGACTTAGAGTTGGCCGCCATTATATTTGCACTCAAGATTTGGCATCACTATTTTTATGGTGAGCAGTGTGAAGTCTATACTAATCACAAGAGTTTGCAATACATATTCAAGCAAAGGGATCTGAATCTAACGCAAAGACGATGGTTGGAGCTACTTAGAGATTATGATCTTATAATATTATATAATCCTGGAAAGGTGAATGTGGTGGCAGATGCTTTGAGTAGGAAGTCTATGGGTAGCTTGGCTTGGATTGCTATTGAAAAGTGACCTATGGCTAGGGATTTTCAGTCTTTAGCCAATTAGGGATTTTGAATTGATTATACATTTACTAGCAGGTTTCTTATAGGTATGGTGGTGAAATCATCCTTAGTTAGACAACCCAACGCTTGCCAATATGACGATCCCCAACTCACTAGATTACAAGATTGAGTGTAGAGTGAAGGTATGAAGTCATTCTCAATTAATGGTGAGGGCATTTTGCGTTGACAGGGTAGATTTTGTATTCCCATAGTGGGTGAGGTAAAACGGCTAACACTTGAAGAGGCTCATAGCTCGCGATACTCCATCCATCCAGGTGCTTCGAAGATGTATCAAGACGTGCGTAGTTTGTACTGGTGGAAAGAAATGAAGTCTGATATTTTGAAGCATGTGACTAGTTTTTTGAATTATCAATAGGTCAAATATGAGCATCAAGTGGAGTAATGCAAAACTTGATTATCCCAAAGTGGAAGTGGGAAAGTATTTCTACAGACTTTGTTACTGGTTTGCCGAATACTTTCAAGAAGCACGACTTAATTTGGGTGATTATGGACAGACTCACAAAATCTGCCCTTTTCATACCAGTTCAGGTTACTTATACTGCAAAGCAGTTAGCAAACATTTACCTCTAAGAGATAGTTTGGCTTCATGGAGTGCCTATTTCAATAATATCATATTAGGGTGCACAGTTGACTGCTGAGTTTTGAAAGTCTTTCCAGAGGTCGTTGGGATCACAAGTTTAGTTCAGTAAGACTTTTCATCCCCAAACTGACGGATAGTTTGAGCGGATTATTCAGATCTTAGACATGCTTAGAGCTTGTGCGATTGATTTTAGTGGGCATTGGGATGATCTGTTGCGATTGGCAAAGTTTTCTTATAATAATAGCTACCAATCGAGTATATAGATGGCACCATATGAGGCTCTATATGGTCATAAGTGTCAATCACCAATTGGATGGTTTGAACTTGGTGAAGCATATTTACTAGGTCCAGATTTGGTTCAGCAGGCCTTAGAGAAAGTTGCAGTGATACGAGAACGACTTTAGATAGCACAAAGTAGATAAAAATCTTATACAGATAAGAAAGTCCGTGATATGGAGTTCATGAAGGGCGAAAAGGACTTTTTGAAAGTATCTCTTATGAAAGGAGTTATGAGATTTGGTCGAAAGAGTAAGCTGAGTTCTAGATATATTGGCCCTTATGAGATTTTAGATCGGATTGGACTGGTGGAATATCGACTTGCTTTACCTCTGATATTGTACTCTGTACATCCTGTATTTCACGTGTCCATGCTTTTATGGTATTTTGTGATGATAGCCATAAGATTAATCTGGAGCATATGGAGCTTGATGAAAATTTAGCATATGATGAAGGTTCGATATCTATTCTGGATAGGCAAGTGAGGCAATTGAGGTCAAAGAAGATAGTTTCAGTGAAAATGTTATAGGGCAACCATCCAACCGAATAGGCTACTTGGGAGCTCAAGGTGGACATGTGAGAGAGATATCCTCAACTATTTGCCACTTCAGTTATGGGTCTAGACTCATTTGAGGACAAACGTTATTTTAAGTGGGGGAGAATGTAATAACCCTAATTTTTTAATGAAGGATTAATTGGTAATTTTAACCATTAATAATTGTTATTAAAAGAATTAAAAAGAAAAGGGCCCAACACTTTTTATTTTTAATTCTCACGCAGCAGTAGTAAAAGAAAAAAAAGAGGAGACCAGCAACCCTTTTTTTCAATCTGCACACAACAGTAACAAAAAAAAGTCAGGGCAGTCCTTTTTCTTCTTCTTTCGTTCTTTTCTCTTTGAAGAAAACACACGTTTCATCAAGGTGATTTAGGGAAATTCATACTTAGAATCAACTTGTTCTTTTTACCACTATTTTGGGTAATAAAGTGCAGATGTTTTCTTATTTATTATGTTCTCTTGTTAGTTGAAAACATATTTACTAGAATTTTCACCAATTAGGTTTAACAATGAGATTGAGAATACTTTTACTTTTAATTTATAGTCTAAGGTATTAGGTATTAGGGTTTAACCCTAAACTTAAAGACTAGGCATATTGAGACTTATGTTTGGCCAACATAATTGATATTCTATAATCAATATTTTTTTCATAGATTGAGGAAAGTAAGGGCTGTTTTTGTAGGTATTCTACGCGTGCAAGATTGTGGAACTTGTCGTTAATAAGGTAAGTGAGGCTTTAAGCTTTAGTGCTTGCTTTTTAAACATGCATTGAAAAATATATTATTCTCTATCTGGTGTATGTGTTGGGACAAACATGTGTTAAACAGAGTTGATGTTTCTTTTTTAAACCCTAGATATACTATTTTTAAGAATATCAAAAATTTTCATAAGTTATATGTGGTGTGATGTTGAATACCCTTCTTCATTACTGTGATATGGTTACTACAGGCATACTTAGCTGTCGTAATATGTTAGGGGCTTTGTACATGCTACCGTAGTACATTTTAAGAGTATTGTACATGTTGCCATGGACTTGTCACGGTGATGGGTTAATCTCCTTCGTTACCGTTTATGACATGTTTTGAGAGGGGATTGAATTGAGACATATTGTGACTCTTTTTGAACATTTGTTTGAACTTACTGAGCTTATTGTGAAGTATATTCTTATGTACATTATTTATGTATATCTGTTGTGCAAATGTATTTTATAACTCTTATTCCAAGGGTATTAAAGTAGTGAGTCGAGGATCTTACTGGGTTATATTTATATATAGCTCACTCCCTGGGGGTCAATGCAGATACTATTGCACAGGGAAAGACTTGTGGCAAACAAGTTCATATCCGTTGATTTTGTTGCTGAGGTGAGCCTTCACATTATTCGTGGAGGCTACTACTTCAGAATTATCTAGTATAGTTTATGTTTTTCTTCTTTTTGGGGGTTGTACGCCCATCACTTAAACTCATATCACTCTATTAGATGCTCCATGATCTTATTCTGGGATTTGGGCTAGAGATGCTTTGTTCAGTGACCTTTCTCTTTCATAAATTGATATGTGATTTTGGTTCGCTAGTTACTCTATTATTATGAGTATTGATGAGTTTTCGAGTTGTACATATAGTCATAGTGCTTGGATAGTTTGGGTTTGTATGAATATTTGGTTCTCCCAACAAATAGTGTGTGTTGGTGCCAGACACATCTAGGGGGAATTTTTAGATGTGACACAACTATTATAGAATTATATTCTGGCTTATTCCTGCTTTATTTACTATTTTTACTCAGTCGGCGTATGTTGCCTACTAGGTACCATATTTTTGGGTACTGACCCTATAATTTGTACTTGCTTTATGATGCAGGTCCTACTATGGGCCAATATCATTTATTTTGTTATTTTTGTTGCTACCCTAGGAGACTTGTCGTAAAATCAGATGATCTTGGATCCTTCTAGTCTCCTTCTGTATCAATGGGCCCATCTTCTGATATCAAAGACTAGTCTTGTATTTAGTTTTGGTCCTGTATATATATGTACAAGTTTTTTTGTGTTGGAAGTTGTATCCAGTCTATAGTAGCTCTGTACAATTGACTTTTAGGTTCTGAGAAGATGATTCCTTGGTTGTGATTTTGCTATAGCTATAGATTTGTATATATATTGAGCAGGTTACCTTGTTTTGAAGTATCTACCCTCACATTGATTACTAGTCATTCCGGTGTTGGCTTGCTTGTAGGCGAGTTATAGCAGGTGCCATCATGCCTCGTAAAGATGGGTCATGACAGTTGGATTCTAGCATTTCTTATTACTACTACTTTTTCTACTCAGTCACGCTACAATTCCTACAGGGTATTGTTTTGATACTCATACTGCAATTTGCATCTATTTTTTTGATGCAGGTTCGAGCACCAACAACCCCCGTTGATATTTAAGCCTGCAGAAGCATGTTTAGGAGGCGAGGGTGAGTATATGGCATCTTAGATCAATGCTCATCTTCTTTTATATTTTGTGGCTCATCTTTTGCTGCTTTAAACAGGTTTATCTGTATGTGTATAATTTTTTTATCTATTATTGAGACATACTCTTTATTAGTGACTTCCAAGTTTTGGATATATATATATATATATATATATATATATATATATATATATATAAAGTACTTTGCTTCCAGTGTAATTAATAATTTATTGCTTCCGCTTAGTTTCTACCCTTGAAATCCTTTATTTGTTGTTTTGGGTCATGAGTTTGGCTTACCTACTTGCAGTTTATAGTAGATGTCATCATGACTATAGAAATCAGGTCTTGACATTAAGAAGTCATTGTCTATTTAGATTACCTTAGCTCAATTCATTTCATCTTCAACTCTATTCAATAGCTTTCTGCCTTCATTAATAGTATTTTTTTCCAACACTATTCAATTCTTACAGTACTCTTGCCCTTTCCTGTTCTTTGAAAATAAGCATGGTTAAAAATGGATTGAAAATTGTCTTTTAGGTGAAGTTACACATTCTGTGAAATAATGATGCTCTTGATGCCATTCTTGGTTTTGTAAACAATGATTCAACTAAAAGGATTGAAAGAATTAACTAAAAAATATCTCTCAATATTCTTCTTAAGCATATGAGCACTTTAAATAACAAAGTAGATGTCAACTTGGCTCTTATGCCACAAGCTATGCTTCGTCCCTCTCCCCTAGCACAATGGAGATTTCATAGCACGTCCCTAACCATAAAAATCTACATAATTGAAAACTCTAAATTATCTCAACAAACTAAAACAACTAAATAGAAATTGAAAAATAAATTGATCCTAAAAGTAAGCAACTTATTTTGCTAAAGATTACTGTAGTTACTAAAAGTAAATATCAACAATGTTAAAGCATCTATGCTGAAAATTTCTATGCTTTAGAAAATAGGCAGTCCTACATATAGAACTTAATCTTTTTCTAATTTTATTTTATCAATAATAACTATGGTAAAGAGGTTTTTTATCCTTTCCGTTCACGAGAATATTAAGAGTTAGCTTTTATTGGATAAATTTTAATCAAATTGTGTTGTTGATATGTTCTTTCCTGTTTAATTTAATAAGAATAGATAATTTCATTAATTTTTCTCTCTCCTGACCCACTAGGACTTTCTAGATTTGCAAGAACTTGATTTAATTGTCAAGTTGACCTATCTTACTCTTGTGAGTCTCCGAGAATTTCTTCTTATCTGTTCTGGACGACGACTGAATCTTAGTTAACACAAAATCTTATTGAATCGTCAGAGCAAAATTTCAACATATTAGAGAATCATCGTAGCTCTGGCAATTTCATCATAATCAACGGCAACGTGCATTCTCCGTTGACCTCTCTGTGTTCTTCGGATCTGTGATCTTCGGCGACATCTCTGATAACCGATGATTTCTTTTGTCTTCATTATCTCTGGCGAATTCTTTTTCATCTCCGGTGACTTATTCTTTCTTGATTACCTTTATAGCACCGATCCCATTTCCAGTGGTGTTGAAAACATACAGTGGCAGATCTTAGAGTTGGGGCGTTCCTCTTTAAGGTTTGGTTGTTTTTTTAAAGATTTATCTGGTGGCACTAATTTGATGATGGCTTTGAATTTTCATCCAGATTTCAGTGAGTTCAATATTTTTCGGCGACATTTAATATTCCAGGTGATATCTTCCAAATCTCTTTCTATTTACTATTTAAAATTAATTATATCCTTTTACTTACCATGTATTTCTAGCCTTTCTTTTATTAGATTTTGAATTTGGTGGACTTTTCTCTCTCTTCTAAACTTTTTCTCTCTCTTTTAAGAGTTTAAACGATGACTATCCTACAGCTACTCTGGTGAGTCCGCTGTCTTTCGTTATTTTCACTAGCTTTTTCTTCTTCTCCGGCGATGAAGGCTTTCCACTTTACAGGTGACTTATTCATTGACACAAGAAGAAGATTTAAATCTGAAAGTTTCCCTTTCCCGGCGAACCCATGCTTCTGGCAAACTTGTGTTGGTTTTCTATCGAAGGTGTGCTATTGTTTTTCTAGCAAAATTCTATTTGGTTTTTCCCTTCAATCTCCTTTATCGACAGATTTTGGTCTTCTCCTTTCTGGTGATGTATGTGGTTTTCTGATCCTACCACTACAAGAAATTCAACGACACTTCTAATCAACAACCGTCAGTCAGATTCCAACGACCCAGGTTCAATCGTTCCTCTCCTTTCTTTACTTCTTGATTTTGTGCACTGCCTTTTTGGCATTTTTATGGGTTGCTATCTTTCTTACTGTATCCAAAATTCTTATTGTGCATTGTTCTTGACTGCACTACTTCATCTCTTATCTACACTATCTCATTTTTATTGACTTACTGATATTGTTCTACTATTAATTGCTACTGTTAGATTTGTACTATTATGTTTAAACTATTAAATACTTATTGTGGCCTTGCTGATTTGTGTTGTTACATAGTTCTACTATTTTCACTTTGGGACGACCTCACAGTTTGGTGCCAAACAGTGAGCTTATTATTTGTTGTATTATATTTGTTCGTAATTGTATTGGGTTTCTAGCATAGATTTAAGTGTTTTGGTTTTATTATATTGTTGGGCTAATTATTTGTGAGATTTTGTATCTTGGGTTCATAGTTTATTTAGTTATGTAGTAGTTCATAGTTTAGTCGCGCTTGGAATTGATGGTGGATCAGGGTCATGTCGTCGGTTGGGGTTGGAGGCAAAGGATAGTGGTAGTAATAGGGGAAAGGGCATACCTAGCTTAAGAATAGGGTCGTGGAATATAAGATCACTTATAGGGAAGTCTATAGAGTTAGTGAAGAGTCTTAAGAGAAGACAAGTTACTATAGTATGAGTTCAAAGACTATTTGGGTAGGTAACAAAGCTCGAGATGTAAACAAATTTAAGTTATGGTATTCTGCGGCCACCACTAATAGCAATGGAGTAGGTATACTAGTAGACCAGGACCTTAAGGAGTATGTAGTGGCGGTCAGGAGGGTAAATGATAGGATGATGTCTATTAAACTAGTTATTGGCAGACATATAGTTAATATAGTTAGTGCCTAGGCACCGCAAGTGGGCTTGGATGAGTAGGTCAAGAAACTCTTTTGGGAGATACTGGATGAGCTTATGAGAGGTATACCGGGAACAGAAAAGATCTCCATAGGGGGAGATTTTAATGAATATATCAGTGGGACTTCTAGTGGTTCTGCCGATGCATATGGAGGCTTTGGTTTTGGGGAGAAGAATGGAGGACGAACATCTCTTTTAGATTTTGCGAAAGCATTTGAGTTAGTTATAGCTAACTCATGTTTTTCAAAGAGGGAGAATCACATGAATAGCTTTAGTAGCATGGTAGCAAAGACCCAGATTTATTACCTTCTCCTCCGAAAAGGTGATAGAAGCCTTTGTAAGAATTTTAAGGTTATCTCGAGTGAAAATATTTCCACTCAACATAGGCTTTTAGTGATGGATAGAGATTAAAAGGGATAATAAGAAGAAGGCTATCTTTACCAAACCAAGTATTAGATGGGGATGCTTGACTCTTACCCTTTCCTTGGAAATGGGGTAGAAGTTGAGTAGTTTTGGGGCATGGAGGAGTAGCGAGGTTGCCAACAGTATGGGGAACAATATTGCTAGTAGCATTGGAAAAGTAGCTTTTGAGGTTTTAGGGGTATCGAGAGGGACCGTTGGTGGATGTCAAGGTGATTGGTGGTGGAATGGAGAAGTACAAGGCAAAGCGAATGCTAAGAATATAGCCTATATGAAGTGGTCTGAGTGTATATATGAAGATGAAAAACAAAGGCTTCGAGATATATATAAGAAAATAAAGACAGAAGGAAAAATGGCAATTACGAGCGCTAAGACAATAGCGTTTGAATGCTTGTTTGTTAAGTTAGGAGATAAAGATGGGGATAAGAGATTGTATAGTATCGACCAGAAAGTCAATTCAGATTTATGCCAAGGCGATCGACCACTAAAGCAATTCATCTTGTTCAGAGACTAGTGGATAAATATAGGGAAAGAAAGAGGGACCTTCATATGGTGTTTACTAATCTTGAGAATGCCTATGATAGAGTTCTGAGGGATGTCCTATAGAGGTGCGTAGAGGCGAAGGTGTTCCAATGATGTATATTAGAGCGGTAAAGAACATGTACTAAGCCAAGACTCAGGTAAGGACAGTGGGAGGAGATTCTGAGTATTTTTTGGTCAAGATAGGACTTCATCAAGGATTAATCCTTAGCCCTTTTATGTTTTTCTTTAGAGATGGATGAGTTGACATGATCTGTTCAAGAGGAGGTCCCTTGGTATATGCTATTTGCAGATGATATCGTACTACTTGATGAGACTCGAGGTAAAGTACATGATAGGTTGGAGGTTTGGAGATATACTTTAGAATCCAAAGGGTTCAAATTATGCAGGACTAAACTAAATACTTAGAGTGTAAATTCAATGTTGTAATGGATGAAATAGACATTGAAGTGAAGCTTGACACTAATTTATTCCTAAGAGAGAAATCTTTAAGTATCTTGGGTCCATCATCCAAGTTAGTGGTGATGTCGATGATAATGTCACACTTCGTATAGGGGCAGCATAGATGAAGTGGAGACTTGCCTCTGGAGTATTGTATGATAAAACGATACCACTTAAGCTTAAAGATAAGTTTTACAATATGGTGGTTAGGTCGTCATTGCAATATGGGGTGGAATGTTGGTTAGTCAAAAACTCACATATGAAGAAGGTGCAAGTTGCAGAGATGAAGATGCTGAGATGGATGTGTGGACATACCAGGACTAATAAGATTATAAATGAGACCATTTATGAGAACTTATGGGTGGCATTTGTGGCAGATAAGTAAGAGAAGCGAGACTGTGATGGTTTGGGCATGTTCAGAGAAAAAGTATCAACGCTCCTATTAGGAGGTGCGAGAGGTTAGATTTAAGAGTTACACGGAGAGGTAGAGGCAGATCAAAAAAATATTGGGGGGAGGTGATTAGAAAGGATATGGCACAACTTTATATCACCGAGGACATGACCTTAAAATAGAAAGGAGTAGAGGTTGCATATGAGGGTGGAAGGTTAATAGGTGTGTAGGGATAGGAGGATGTTTAGCCCTAGGGTATATTAGGTTCGTTGGTTTAATCGTGTATGCATGTCTTTATATCTTACTTTATTATTGTATATCTGGTATTTGTTTCCATTATTGTATTTATATATTATCATTTGCTTTCTGTTTTAGTGATTTCTCTTTCATATCTAGTATCTTCTACTTGTGGGGCCTGACACTTTGATCTAAGGGTCTTTCAGAAATAGGCACTCTATCTCTATGAGGTAGTAGTAAGGTCTGGGTATATTTTGCCCTCCCCAGACCCTACTTATGGGATTTCACTGGGTATTTTATTGTTGTTTTTGTTGTATTTCTTGCCTTTTACATATTTCTTGTTGTGTTACCTTTTGTCATATATTTTTAGATTGACAATATATTGCTACATTTACAATTTATTATTATATTTGTTTTGTTATTATATTTTATGAGCTTACATATTGTATTGGATTGCCCCTTACCACATAGTTCTATAGTTTCTATCTCGTTTGTTCATTTACATGATTTTTGTATCTTGTTGTTGGATTAGTATAAAGTATACTTTATGTTTTATTGTTTTGTATCATTGACTTGTGGTTTTATAGAAGATTATGACTTCTTGATATTCGGTAGTTTAGAGAGTTATTAGTTCTTAGTTTAGTAGGTTAGGATCTGATGGTGGATTAGGGTCATGTCGTCGGTTGGGGTTGGACACTTAGGGTAACAAGAGTAAGAGGGGAACGAGATTACTTAACTTAAGAATAGGGACTTGATACTTAGAATCACTAATAGGGAAATCCATAGAGCTAGTGAAGAGTCTTAAGAGGAGACAAATTCATATAGCGTGCGTCCAGGAGACCAAATGGGTAGGTACCAAAGCTCAGGACTTATATAGGTTTAAATTATGGTACTCAGGTGGTTCTAAGGATAGAAATGGAGTAGGTACACTAGTAGATAAAGATCATAGGGAGTTTGTGGTTGAGGTAAGGAGGATTAATGATGGGATGATGTCTATTAAGCTTTTGCTCGGTAGGCATGTAGTGAGTGTAGTTAGTGCCTATGCACCTCAAGTGAATTCGGATGAGGAAGTCAAGAAGCTCTTTTGGGAAGAGTTGGATGAGGTTGTGAGAGATATACTGGATACATAAAACATCTTTATTAGAGGAGATTTTAATGGACATATCAATGCAACTTCTTGCGGGTTTGACAATGTATATGGAGGCTTTGGTTTTGGGGAGAGGAATGGAGGTAGGACATCTTTACTAGATTTTTCAAAAGCTTTTGTGTTGGTTATTGCTAACTCATGTTTTGCGAAGAGAGAAAACTACTCGATTTCCTTTCGTAGTAGAAGATACAAGTCACAGAGATGTGGATGTTGAGATGGATGTATGGACATACTAGAATGATAAGATTAGGAATGAGATCATTTTAGTACTATAGCTAAGAGTTAGATTGATTATTTACTCCTCCAAAAGGGCGATAGAAGCCTTTGTAAGAATTGCAAGGTTATTTGAGTGAAAATATTTCCACCTAACATAGGCTTCTGGTGATGGATTTGGAGATTAAGAGAGGAAAAAAGAAGAAGAAGGTTATCTATGCCCAACTTAGGATTAGATAGGAAGGCCTAACTCCTACCCTTTCTAAGAAAATGGGAGAGAAATTGAGTAGTTTAAGTGCTTGAAGTAGTAGCGGAGATGTGAACACCATGTGGGATACTATGAGTGGCTGCATTAGAAAAGTAGCTACCGATGTACTTGGGGTTTTGAGAGGGACATTTGGTGGACATCAAGGTGATTAATGGTGGAATGGAGAAGTTCAAAGCAAAGTGAAAGCTAAAAAGATTGATTATATGAAGTGGTTATAGTGTAGAGAGGAGGGTGAAAAGTGAAGACTTAAGATATCTACAAGATGGCGAAGATAGAAGCGAAGATAGCTATAACAAGTGCTAAGATAACAATGTTTGAGCACTAGTATGTAGAGCTAAGTGATAAAGGCACATAAAAGAAATTATATATGCTCGCAAAAGAGAGAGAGAGAGAGGAAAGATTGCAACTTGGATCAAGTGAAGTGCATCAAGGATGAGGTAGGTGAGGTGTTGGTGAATAAGAGTTTTATTAAGCTAAGGTAGCAAGCTTACACTCTTAAATGAGATAGGAAATAGAGTTATTGAGTTGGGTGAGTTAGCACACTCCGATAGTCATTGAGATTTTGTTTATTGTTGGCATTTTAGAGCAAAGGAGGTTAGACGTGCTATTAGAAAGATGAAGAGAGGGACGACGATCGAACCTAATGAGATTTTGGTGGATTTTTTGAAGAGCATCATCAAGGAGGGGATAGAGTGGTTGACTAGACTGTTCAATGATATCATGAAGACTGATAAGATGCCCAATGAATAGAGGAGTATGATGGTTCCATTGTACAAGAATAATGGTGATATTCAAAATTATAACAATTACAGGGGTATGAAGTTGTTAAGCCATAATATGAAGGCCTAGGAGAGAGTGGTGGAAATGAGGATGAGAAAATGAGTATCTAATTTTGAGTATCAGTTTGGATTCATGCCAGATTAGTTGACTACTGAAGCAATTCATCTTGTTCAGAGAATAGTGGAGAAATATAGGGACAGAAAGAAGGACCTTCATATGGTGTTCATTGATCTCGAGAAATCCTATGACAAAGTTTCGAGGGATGTCCTATTGAGATGTCTAGAGGCAAAATATGTTCTAATGGTGTATATTAGGGTGATAAGGGACATGTATGAAGGAGACAAAACTCTGGTAAGAACGGTGGGAGAAGATTCAGAGTATTTTCCTGTTAAGAAGGGACTTCATCAAGAATCTTTGTTGAGCCCTTTTCTTTTTGCCTTACTAATGGATGAGCTGACACAATCTATTGAGGAGGAGGTTCCATAGTGTATGCTTTTTTTGGATGACATAGTATCGATTGATAAAGCTCAGGCTAAGTTCAATGATAGATTGGAGGCTTGGAGAATACTGTGGAATCCAAAGGGTTCAAACTAAGTAAGACCAAAACAGAATACCTGGAGTACAAATTCAATGTCATCAAGGATGAAGCAGAGATTGAAAGGTAGCTTGCCTCTCAATCTATTCCAAGAGAGAAAATTTTAAATATCTTGGCTCCATCCTCCAGAGTGGTGGTGATATTGACAATGATGTTACACAATGTATAGGGGCAATATGGATGAAATGGAGGCTTGCCTCTGGAGTATTGTGTGATAAGAAGATATCATCTAAACTTAAAGGTAAGTTATATTGAATGGTGGTTAGCATCTTTGTTATATGGGTTATAGTGTTGGTCAATTAAAAATTCACTTGTTCAGAAGATACAAGTCACAGAGATGTGGATGTTGAGATGGATGTATGGACATACTAGAATGATAAGATTAGGAATGAGATCATTTATGAGAAGTTAGAGGTGGCCCCTATGGTTGACAAAATAAGCAAAGCGAGACTATGATGGTTTGGTCATGTACAAAGAAGAAGTACAGATGCTCCTGTCAGGTGGTACAAGAGGTTGGAGTTAGGAGTTACACGGAGTGGTAGAGTAGACCGAAGAAGTATTAGGGGGAGGTGATTATACAAGATATCGAGAAACTTTATCTCATTGAGGACATGACCTTAGATAGCAAGGAGTGGAGGTCGCATATTAGGGTAGAAGGATGACAGGCTAGTAGGGGTAGGTTGATGTGTGATCATGTGATTATAGTAGGTTAGTAGGATTAGTCGTGTCTTTGTATCCTGTGGGGTCATTATCCATCTTATATTTATTTCTTTTAGTGTATTTACATATTATCATTTGCTTTTAATGATTAAATGTTTTCCTATTTCCCTTTCTTTTCCGTTTCCAATATCTTTTGCTTATGGGGTGTTTTTCGAAAATAACCTCTCTCTCTCTCTATGAGGTAGTGGTAAGGGTTGCGTACATTTTTACCTTCCCAGACCCCAATTGTGGGACTCTATTGGGCATGTTGTTGTTTTGTACCAAAATACTGTTGTCTTGTAGCCATTAATATGTCACGTGGTTGGAATTAAAAGAGTTCCATATTATAGACTTTTTTTGAATTTGACTAAAAAGGAAATTAAGACAAGAAAAATAAAATAGATGAGAAAATAACGTTTTGTCCTAATTTCAAAACGTAAATTATTGTAATCACTTATATTAATATATAATAAACATTTACCCTATTTCGCCATTTATTTTCATTGCATAACATCGATTTCTCTATTTGAAATCTAATTTTGAAAACTAATTAGTAGCAATCAATTATATCAGTTAATATTAAGAACCAATCCTTCGATCATTCATTTACATTGCATAGTAAAGATTTCTTCATCGCCTTTAGCTCTCTCTCCATCTCTCCAACTTATCGGATTACTAGTCTCTTCTCTTTTGGGGTTTCTCTTATCTCTCCATCTTCTCCTGCTTAGGATTTCAACTGTTGATTTTATCTATATTTTTCAGCGACCTTCAAAGTTTTTCGGTAACATCTAGTTTCAGTTTTTAGTTAGATTCTTTCCCGATACAAACATTATTCAGGGGATATCTTCCATTTTCCTTAGTTTATATATATTTTTAGATTCCTTCTTGTTCAAATTTTTTGCCATTTCTTGTTACATTGTTCAATTTTTACATATTTCTTGCCTATTACATATTTCCTGCAATATTTCTTGCTTGTTACATATTATCTTGCAATAATTCTCTTTCTTACAATATTTCTGGCCTCTTACATATATCTTGCAATATTTCTTACTGCTTGCTTGTTACATATTTTTTAATATATTTTATCTCTTGTTATATTTTTTGCTAGTTACATACTGTGGTTGTTTCTCATAATCTTTGCATCTTGGTATTGTGGGTTGTTGGAAGTATTTTATAGGATTATTATTTTTTGTCTTGTTTTTTATTCTATAGGACCATAGGATTGATTAGTTGCTACTTCTAGTGTTTTGACGATGTCCATGGAGGCTTTGGTTTTGGGGAGAGGAATGGAGGTAGAATGTCTCTCTTAGACTTTGTTAAAGCCTTTGAGTTGGTTCTTGCTAACTCACGTTTTTGGAAAAGAGAAACTAACTTGGTTATCTTTCGTAGTATGGTAGCTAAGACCCAAATAGATTACTTATTCCTCCAGAAGGGTGATAAAAGCCTTTGTAAGAATCACAAGTTAATTCTGAGTGAAAAATATTTCCACTCAACATAGGCTAAAAATCATAAAGTTTTTTCTCAAGTTTGTCATGTGTCTCGTTGTCCTTCTCTCTTCATTCTCTCTCTATAAAATGACTAAAAAAACCTAATTATAATAACTAGAATACAAGTCCAAAACAAAATAAAAAAACTGAATTCGACAGGCATTAAGATTAGGATTACGGGCCGTACAAAGTTCTACAGCCCGTACCTGGGCTTCGTAGCCTTCATTCTTCAAAATTGGCTATCACTTCTATGACACCTTACTATGGGCCGTATTCAGGTACGAAAGTGATCAGTATATTTCCCATTGAAAGTGATGCATTTTTCTTGGTTGGTGAATAGAACAACATGTAAGACTCATGAAAGTCTCGTATAGGGTTTTATCTAACAACTTTCTAGAAACGCCTCCAATTCTGATCCTCAAGGTACAAAACCTAATCCATGACTCACTTAAAATTCCAAATTGTAAGCATCAAAGCTGTTACGGAGTGAAATTTGTGAAAAAATTATTTTTTATAACACAAATTTCTCACCAATTCATGGTTGTAAAAGCTTTTGTTTGTAGTAGTACTCTGTTTGAACTAATCACTAAAAAAAGTATATACTAAGACAATGTACAATTGAAGAGGAGCATTGGGGTAACTAGTAAAGTTGTTTCTATGTGATCAGAAGTTCATGGGTTCGGGTTGTGCAAATATTATTTTACATAGAAAGACAAGGTAAAGTTGCACAATGACCCATGTGGTCAAGCCCTTCTCCGAACCCCATACATAGTAGAAGCTTAATGCATAGGGTTGTCCCTTTTAATTAGTTGGTCCAATAAATAATTTGATAAAGCTGTCAAATATCCTAAGTTCCAATTTAAACACATGCCATTATGCCGAACACTTCTTTGTAAGTTCCACGAAAAAGGGTCACTTTTCAACAAGGCATTTCAGATGAATAAAAAGTAAGAAATGTCTAGAGTATATTATTAGCATCATCAATACATACAAAACAAACTCATAATATTAATTCATGACGCATCGGCATCTTCAACTATCAAGAAGATTGGTAGAGAAACTAAATCAATTACAAGTCCCATAAACTAATAATATTGCTAGTACTTTGGCAGAAATCAAAATCTCAAAGGTCACAACTACTACCTTAGTTCATACTGAAAAGGCACCAAACTAAAAAAGTAAAAAATTACATCTTTTAATCCAAGCTGATAAAAATGGCTGGTTTGATGACTAACTAAAAGAAAGGAACGATGCCAAACTCGTAATGCAGTGTATTTTCATCATAGTTTATCATTTGGATAATTCTACTCCACCATCTTGTACTCTGTCAATCAACAAGACACGGAAGAATGCATTGTGTCCACAAAGCTAATGAACAAAAAATAAAGCTTGAGAATTTGTTGGTTGAAATGAGAATTAATGAGAAATTACTATCTCATGGATTCAAAGTAATCTTTCTGCAAATAGGACAAGAATTCTTGATCTTCATCCATTTCCTAATGCATTGATAATGGAATTCATGTCCATAATCAATTTTTCCTAGTTCTTTCTTACTGTCATAAGTGTCCTGTATACACCGAAATAGGAAAACATATAATTGAACAAGGTTGCAAACAATATTAAAAGTGGAGGAATGTTTCATGCTCCTTACTAAGCATATGCAACAAGAGTCACTACAATTTTTCATCTTGGTTGATTGATTCTTTCTCTGTTTTAGAAGTTAAGAAATAACATTCTTCTTCACTTTAGTTCCTAGGTGACCTATATGCTCTTGGAGTGATAACAAAGGCTAAAATACAAACCACCCATTAATTAATAAAATATTGGATTGGTTACTCTATCATATCACATGTTCATGTATTGTGTCTCAGTGTATTACCTTATATGACATGTCCCCTCATAAAAAATGCTATTGTGTTGAGCATAGTCATGGTCATCTTCCTGTGACTTTAAATTCTTAGAACCAATGGACCTTTTTTTTGTCAAACTCTGTGGAAGGAGATGGTGTCTACAAAGTATGGATAATTGGGACAATGAGGCACGAACCATGCTATAGATATACATGTATGGAATTTTCTGTTGGGAATCGTAAAAGAATCTCCTTTCGTTATGAAAATGTGCTACGATTTGGCCCTCTAAAAAAGTTGTTTCTAAATATGTTTTGTCTAAACCTGTCACTAGAGGCTACAATTCAAGGCTTGAACTTTTCTTTTAGAAAACTATTGAATGATTGGGAAATCACTAATCACTAGAGATATTGAGCTAACAAAGAACCTGTGGAGCTTCAATGGTATAATCCAAAATGAAGATTCTATTATATGGAAAGGGGTTCGTACGAAAGTGATCAGTATATTTCCCATTGAAAGTGATGCATTTTTCTTGGTTGGTGAATAGAACAACATGTAAGACTCATGAAAGTCTGTAAAGGGTATATTTTTAAGGAAAAAACTTACATACAAGGCATATGAACTATAGATAAAACAATCCAAGTTACATTTTTTCCAGCCTCCGATTGCACAAAAAGAATAGAGAATTGATCCACTCTTTCTCATAAGAATCAGAGAATGTACAATTAGTACTTCTATAGCTTGGCCTGATAACTAAACGCATTAAAGCATTTGTACTCAATGAAACCAAACAAGTATTTACAACTTAAAAAAGGCAAAATATTTTGGATAGACAGGAAGATTGATCTTCTACGAATATACATATACACGAATAAGTAAATATTCATTGAAAGGGAATAAGAAAATGAGAAAAGAGCATAGAGATTGTAAATGTACATTGAGAATCACTGCATAGGTCTATGCATCCAATTATAAGTAACTCAACATTATATATAACCTTTCTCATCACCAAATCTTTGGTAAGAATAAATCCACCAGAGCAATATATTTATCAGACCTACATATAATGGGAAATTCAAATCAATTTCTAATAAAATCATTCCTGGTTAAGGTCACACTTCTACTTGCAACCCTTATCCCTTTTTCGATAGACACATAAGGTAGAAGCTGACCTTTCACTCTCACTTGTAAAGAAAATACATTTCTATATCTTTTTTACCCAGATAATGATTGTTAAATGGACTTACCCAGATATACCAACGCAGAACTAGTTAATATTTAAGAGTATCAGGCAATAGGCGGGAGAACTCATACACATTATGCCTAACTTTGGAAGGAGGATGATCCTAGATAAAATTATTGAATATCCTTAAAGCAAGTTTTGGAGCACCTAAGATGTAAAAGCTTCCCCTAAAATGAAAGAAAGAAGAGAAAGGTCAGTAATTATATAGAAATAAACCTATGTTAGTAATTAAACTATGTTAGTAATCAATGTGAATTCATAAAGTGTACTTACATCCAAAAAGCAACTACAGCAGGATCACAAGGGTATGACATAGATGAATTTATCCTTCGACTCTCATTCACAGCATCAGGACTCCTATGCTCCAGAATGGTAGAACCACCTGGACCCAGAAGTAGGCTACATCAGTAGGAAGGATGTATAGATCGGGAAACTTACTATGTTTCTTTGGTTGCACATTACGTTGACAAATCTTTCCAGAAGCCTTTAACTTGGGTCTCTCAAAATATTTATTTTCTAGTCCACACGATGAAAACAGTGGCTCTTGGCCAATATCACATTCTTAACACCACTAATCCACTGGTTCATCTTTATAATAGCCTAGCATACAATATCTTCAACTAGTTGTTTCTTGGAAGTAAGTACCCTTCATGAATGCACATTAATTTCTAACATAGGTTAATTACTAACATCAGTTTGCTTTCGTATAACTTTTTATCTTTTTCTTCTTCTTTGTATTTTAGGGGAAGTTTTTACATCTTAGGTGCTCCAAAACTCGCACCAAGTATATTCAATAATTATATCCAAGCTCATTCTCCTTCTAGAGTTAGCATAATGTGTATGAGTTCTCCTAGCTATTGTCAGATACTCTTAAGTTTGAACTAGTTCTGCGTGGGGATATCTAGCCAAATCTATTCATTTATCATTGTCCGGGTAAAGAAGACATAGGACTGTATGTCTTTGTAAGTGGGAGTGAAAGGTCAGCTTCTACCTTATATATCTATCAGAAAAGGGATAAGGATTCCAAGTAGATGTGTGCCCTTGACCAGGAATACTTTTATGAGAAATTGATTTGCATTTCCCATTATATATAGGCCTGATCAATATACTGCTCTGGTGGAGTTCATACGTACCAGAGGGATTTGGTGATCAGAACAGTTATATATAATTTTGAACTACTTATAGTTGCATCCACAGACTTGTGCAGTGATTCTCAAAGTAGATTTACAATATCTATATTATTTTCTCATTTTTTATTCCCTTTTAATGATTTTTTATGTATATGTATATCTGTAGAAGATCAATCTTCCTATCTATCCAGAATATTGTGCCTTTTCATGTTGGAACTACTTGTTTGGTTTCATTGAATATAAATGCTTTAATGCGTTAAGTCATCAGGCTAAGCCATAGAAGTACTGATTGTACATTCTCTAATTCTTGTGAGAAAGACTAGATCAATTATCTGTTCCTTTTGTGCAATCGGGGACTGGAAAAAATAAAACTTGGATTATTTTATTTATAGGTTGTGTGCCTTATATGTAAGTTTAAAAAAAAAACCTTTATAGACATTCATGAGTCAGACATGTTATTCTATTCACCAACCAAGAAAAATGCATCACTTTCAATGGGAAATATACTGATCACTTTTGTGCAAACCCCTTTCCATATAATGGATTCTTTATCCTAGATTGCACCATTGAATCTCTGTAGTTTCTTTGTTAGTTCAATAGCTCTAGTTATTAATGATTTCCCAATTTGAATTGTAGCCTATGGTGACAGGCTTAAACAAAACATATCTGGAAACAACTCTTTTAGGGGGCCAAGTCCTAGCACATTTTCATGACAAAAGGAGACTCTTTTTTTATTTTTAATAGAAAGTCCCACATATGCATATCTGTAGCAGGATTTGTGCCTCTTTGTCCCTGTTGTCTATACTTTGTAGCCACCATTTCCTTCAATAGAGTTTGACAACAAAATGGATCCATTATTACTGAGAGTTTAATGTCATAGGAAAATGACCATGACTTTGCTCAACACAATAGCATTATCTATGAGGGGGTCATATCATATGAGGTAATACACTAAGACACAATACATGAACATGCGATATGATAGAGTAAACAACCTAAAGTTTTGTCAAACAATGGATGGTTTGTATTTTAGGCTTTGTTATCACTCCAGGAGCATATAGTTGGTGTAGGAACTAGATTGAAGAAGAATGTTATTTCTCAGCTTCTGAAGTAGAGCAAGTATCACTTAACCAAGATGAAAAATTGTAGTGACTCTTTTTGCATATGCTTGGTAAGGAGCATGACACTTCCCTCCACTTTTAATCTTGTTTGAAACTTTCTTCAATTATATGCTTTCCTATTTTGCTATGTACAGGCACTTATGATGACAAGGAAAAACTAGGAAAATTGATTGTGGACATGAATTCCATTATCAATGCATCACGAAGTGGCTGAAGATCAAGAATTCTTGTCCTATTTGCAAAAGGATTCCTTTGAATCCATAAGATAGTAATCTCTCATGAACTCTGATTTCGACCAACCAATTCTCAAGATTTATTTTCTGTTGATTAGCTTGTTGGACACATTTCATTCTTCTGTGTCTTGTTGATTGATGGAGAACAAGATGGTGGACTAGAATTGTCCAGATGGTGGACTAGTTTGGCATCTTTTTTTTCTTTTAGTTAGTCATCAAACCAGTCATATTTATCAGTAGTTAGATTAAAAGATGTCATTTTACACTTTTTCAGTTTGGTGCCTTTTCAGTATTAACTAAGGTATAGATGTAACCTTTCAGATTTCGATTTGTGCCAAAGTACTAGCAATATTATTAGCTTATGGGACTTGCAATTGCTTTAGTTTCTTTGCCAATCTTCTTGATAGTTGAAGATGACAATGTGTCATAAATTAATATTATGAATTCGTTTTCTATGTATTGATAATGCTAATAATCAACTCTTGAAATTTCTTACTTTTTATTCATCTGAAATGCCTTGTTGAAAAGTGACCCTTTTTCATGGGCCTAACAAAGAAGCTTTTGATATAATGGCATGTGTTTGAATTTAAACTTAGGATATTTGATAGCTTCACCAAATTTATTTATTGGACCAACTAATTAAAAGGGACAACCCTATGCATTAAGCTTCTTCTATGTATGGGGTTGAAGTTGGATATAAATTCCCAATGAACAACCAAAATACAGGTCTTGTACCTCAGAAGATAAAGTAGCAACCTCACACAGAGTGGCAAAAGAAACAAGCTGAGCAAATTATGATAGAGCCCACAAAGATACAAGCCTATGTGTATCAAAAACCTCTAGTGGAAACGAGTAGTCCACCAATGTAGAATCAACATATCTAACCTATTGGATAGTAGGGAGATAAATGAAAGGAATAAGAAGAAAGTTAGCAGATACAACTTACAAAGATCTATACAAGGCACTAGAATAAATAGTGAGAATGCGTTTGAGGCATGAATACAGTGTAAAATCAAAGTGTTGAGGAACTAGGTACTGCCAATCCCAAATTACTACCCATATGAAGTTAGTTACCTAGAATATTAGAGGCCTGAATACAGTGTAAAAGCAAAAAAACAATTGTTAATACAATTGTGAGAAAAATTGCACTCAGAGTTTACAATTGGTGAACTATGATTATAGTGATAGAGGAAGAATTTTGGTGATGTAGAACATGATCTATGCTGATGTTTCTCTCGAGATTATAGCTACACAAATTATTCATACAAAAATTAATATCGCAACTTTGAATTATAGTTCTACTTTACTGTGTATCGACTTCATACACAATGAGAGAGAGGAAGTATGTATATTGAATTGAGAACCTTACATAGTGAATAACAAGGGCCATGTATTTCTACAGGGGATCATAATGCAATAAAGTTAGTGACAAATAGGCTTACTGGAAATACTCTTTAACTGAAGCTGAGTTGAGAGTAATGGTGGTAAATGGGCAGGTTGGGTCAAATTTTGGCTAATTAAAAATGAGTCAATATAAAATGAGTAATAATTCAACCTGCCCATATTTTATATGGGTAAATATCGGTTGGGTAACAAATGGATCGGGTAAAATATTAGTTAACTAATTTTTCATGAGCAAATATTGTTCTACTTAAAAATTCAATATGGATAAAATATTCTAGTCTATCTTTGGATGAAAAATATTTCAAATATTTTATTTAGTTTTCTTGTATCAAGAAAGTAAACACCCAAAGCGGTATTCGACTCCTAAATTGTGATTCAATCCTTAACCAGTCCAAGGACCCAACTTCTAAATCGGGACTCGACAT
>DF357356.1:5314-36295 GCA_000787875.1 Solanum virginianum | reverse complement strand
GGATGGGGGCCGGTGGCGGGGTTGGAGTATGTGGTGGGGTAAGAAAAAAAATTATAATTTGAGGTTAAATGAGAGTTTTGAAAAATATTTTTCCAATTTCTTAGAGGTAATTTTTTTTAAAAAAAAGTTTTTGAAGAAAATAAGTCTATTTAGAAAAATATTATTCAAAATATTTAACACAACCAAACATAAATAAATTTTGAGTGAATAAAAGTTGAAAGTTTAACCCATTTGTCTAATTCATAGTTTACCCATATTTTAACTATTAATACCCATGTTTCTATGTGTTGAATATGAGTTTGAACCTATATTTTGCCAATATAAAAAGTCACTCACCCAACACATTAAAATATGGCGGATTACCAAAATATGGATTGATTTCGTCGGCACTAGTTAAGAGATTATAAAGAATTCTTAGAAGATGTAGGAATAGTTGCATTAAGGACCAGAGGAAGAGAATATTTCTTGACAAATGGTCATATATACAACATTATAGATTGGGGATTGGTAAACACTAACTACATGGTGACATTGGATTATGTCATGACTCAGGTTTGGGTGTGAAACATTTGCCTTAACACACCAAACCAAGTTAGCCTAATTAGAGTTATAGCATTATACAATAGAAATAAAGCGGAGGATAATCAACACTAGAATGAAATCACAAGTCTAAAACCATCCCAAGACTGGTATCACATATATAAGCCTCTATTATAATCAAAGATTTGAAAAAAAAATACTAGTCTGAATGTTTTAGTCCTCAAATAGAACAGAACATACTATAAAAAGGGAGACTTGAGAATTTGTAGCATAAACAAGATGCTATCTCTAAGGCAATCCAGAAGCTCGGATCAAAATGAAATGGAGGAAATCAGGAAGGACCCGCTCATAACTTACATAAGTGTAGAAGCAAGGATGAGTACTAGCAACACGGTACCCAACAAGCACAAACTAAACTCAAACTAGAAAGTAAAGAGCACAACTACTCCAACCATACCTCTGAACCTCCAAGACTATAATTTGCACTCAAGAAGGTTAAAATACATAGTATGTAATTCAACTAGAAATTTGTATCCAATTAATTCATAGTCACAATTACCAAGTTTACCCATTAATGTACAGTTGCAAAGAAGATGCTCACAATTGTATTGTGTAAATAAGGTGCAGGATGATGCAATACAATGTCAAGCAATCATGATGCATATTTATCCTACATCTACATTTGTTGATCAATCCAGATTGAAACCCATAACGGCCACATATGGACTATATATCCTTCAGATAGACCTCCGCTATCAAAAAAGATCTCAGCAATCAATATACCCACCTAAAGAGACCTCCGCTCCTTTACTCATTAGCTTAATCAATCTCTAGAACCATTTTTCATCATGAAACGCCTCAAAAAGTGCCCAAAAATGTGCCTCAGAAATGCCCATAATTGTAATTTCTATAAATCTCAAAATTTGTGAATGATATCAAAAATTCGACTTCATATTCATGATCACGAGGGAAAATTGAGTGGGAATGGATATCGCCCTGATATTAGAGCAATCGTAGTGAAATTTTATTTTGTAAAGTTTACGAAAAATAGTGAGGATCCGCGCCCCTAGCGCGACGCTGCCAGGCCGCGGATTAGTGTATTTTGTTGCCAATTTTTTCTATTTCAGTCCAAGGCCTTGGGTTCTTGGGCTTAAGCCTTCCTATGCATAAAAACACCTATACTTAGTCATTTTTTAATCCCATATAACTTAAGACACTTTAAAAACGTTCTCTAACACTTAGCCAAATATTTCATCCACATTCAAGTATCCCAAACTCATCTTCGAATCTCAAGAAATTCATTCAAGCTTCAAGTTCTCATTCAAATCTTCATCAGGGAAATCCCCAAGTATGAGGTATATGGGTTTCAACTATTGGTTCCTTTCACTCATGGTGCCCAACCTTCTTTTTTATGTAAATTGCATGTTTTCAAGTTGGATTTCCTATGGGTATCTTTTCTGCTTGATCTATGATGGTTAAGGACTCTTTGCCACATATGTAGCATGTTCTATATAAGCATATGATTTACAAGCACGTTTCACTTCAAGCATTGCTCATGCATGTCATATTGTTAATATACTTATCCATTTGTTTATACTTATGCATTTTGACTATATTGCCTATGTCTTATTGCATTGCATCCTATATACTTAGTACATTTAAACGTACTAACATATCCTCTATGCCTACATGATGTTACCATGTAAGAGCTCCTCATAATTATCCTCTACGTGGCTGGATTTGGCATCTTGAAGATAAACTTTGGTGAGTCCTCAAGTTCGGGGACATTAGCTATGCTATTCTTGCTTATGTTATTTGTTTATGTTGAACTTTGGTACAATGAGGGTGAGCCTAGAAAGTGTCTTGGCTCCCGCCCAATCTATGCTAGAGGTGTTGTTGGAGAAGTGATGTAATTAAGCTATGATCTTGAATCTTCTATGTTTATGCCATTATAGACTTCCCTTAGTCCCGTTTTCTCTTATTTATGTCTCTACTTGCTATTTTATGCCTCCGTGTCCAAGGATGTGCAATTGATATGCTAAGAGGCTTCTTTGGGTTTCTTTCGGGTTGCCCATTCGTCGTGTCATATCTAGGCCCTAGGTTTGGGTCGTGACACATCAACATTCATTAAAAAGTGGAACTCAATTAATCTTTCAAAGCAAGGAAAATAGACACTTTCAAGTAGTGCATGAATATATGCAATGAGCCTATACATTATATATACATGCATAATTTAAGTCAATCAATCATGGCACCATTTCAATATCATAATCATAATCCTCAAGTCTTATCATTCGAATTCTTCAATAACCAATTCATTTTAATCACATAATCCTCCACAAATGAGTTAACATTATTATTCAATGTTATATTCAATAATTCAGTTAATATCATCATCAAGATTCATAATGACCCTCCAAGTTATTTTATTTGCTCCATATTCTTTTTAGTATTTAGAGATTTTTTGTAGCAACCTTAGTTCATTTAAGACTTGCTAGCACTGATGGCTCGATTGCTTAGTCGTTCATTTGTATGTTGTGCAGTTTTTCATGTTTGAAGGCCTTAATATCTGGAAAAGTCATTTTTGGACTAAAATGTAGGTAAATAGCATCAGAACCTAATTCTGATAGCTCCACCAACTCTAGAATGACATAATTAGGCTAGAAGCATAGTTGGCTCAAGTAATAAGGCTTCTAGTGCGAGTTTAGATAATTTAGCATTTTGGCAGTTAAACTTTAGCCCATAATTGACCTTGGTCAATATTCTAGAAAACATGCTCGGATGAAAATTCGAGCAATGTGATTAGCTTTGGAATATAGAGTTTGGTCTAGAATGAGCTTTCATTCAAATCTTGAGGCTTCCGAACATATCCGAGCCCCTTGGTAGAATTTGGCTAAAATGACATTGAGAGTGGGATCCACATTCTGTCGTCGTGATCTTGTATGGATATTTTGACTGCTCCATTAAGTCTAGAATGTTGAAATTCGTAGTTTAGCATAGCCCATTTGTGTGCATGGGATTCTATATGAAATGGGATTTTGTACGGACTATGAGTACCCTGTCAGAAATTTTAAAGTTGATATATTTATATATATAAATGAATAAATATATATATATTACATCAGACATGATAAACTTATTTATTAAACTTCAAAGGGGCATATCTTGGTCATTTGGGCACCAAATTTAATGATTCAAAGGTCAAATTTGAAGAGATTTTCATAAGGAACATGTTGGTGAGCTTGAAAATTGGATTGAGAATTTTCATTGAGGTAAATCTCGATTTTAGCTACTGCATTCGGGTATTTTTGGATTGGTTTTTGGGGAACTTTTACAAGTGATTTCATGTGCGTTCGGAGTCCTTTTTTAGTGATTCTTGAGGCTGACTTGCATAGATTTTCAAGGAGTACATTGTGGTGATGTCGCCAAAGTTGCACCTTTTTTTATAAGATAGAGCGGTCACTGTCAAGAAATAGAACCTAATAAGGTAAGGGTTGAATCCATAGGGAATACGTAGACTCAAGATAAATTTACCAATATGCAATCCAAGCAGTTAACTAACTCAATTCCGCAAAAGAGGGGGGTTAGCAATAATCAACGAGAAAAATAAACTATCATGAGAGAAAATTCAATAAAGAAGACCAACTACGGTATTGTGTCTCCCATGATTCCCCAACACAGTTTCATCGGATAACCTAATCCTTATCTAAAATCTTACTTAGAGTAACAGGCCAAGTTTTGAGTTAGCACAAAATACATGAATTTATCAAATAAAGCTCACACTCTCATGGCACTACACACATTATCAACAAAAAGACTCTTTGGTCAAAGGTGAGAGGCGAATTTCACTATGCGACTTGACCCTCTCTATAGTGTACATTACTAACCATTACCTATAAGTCCTAGTACAACCTTCCCTTGGCCCCAGTTGGTTGATTAGATGAGAACACATCAATCGAATCCTATTACTTAATCTTTTTTCCTATTCATTACTACCTTGGTCCAGTTAGTAACACTAGACGGGTTCTAATGTTGGCCACCACTAGAAAACATGCAAAACAGAGAGAGTTAATTAATACATGCATATACACCTTCCAAGAATCGTGAATCATCCAGTTTTACTTTGTTAGTTCTTTATGTTTCCCCCAACCCTAGTTGTGGATTTAGCTACTCATGCTATGTTTAGATGAAGAGATTAAGAATTGAGAAGACATAATTAAACACTTGCACAATTGAATTAAGAATAAGCAAATTCAATGCCATTAAATATCATAAGCTTGAAGATTAAATTAATGCACAAGTTTTCTCAAAGACTTGCCAATGAATATCACAAGCTTGAAGATTAAATTAATGCACAAGTGTTCTCAAAGACTCTCTCATAATTTTCTCTCTAAGAATATTGAGTTCTCAGAGCACTAACCTAAAACTAAACAAAACTTATGTGAGTGGTTGAGAACTCCTAAAAATAACCTAAAAAATACATTTATAATAATGAAAAAAGTCCTAAACAAATTAGAAAAACTGGTCAACAAGCCATACGAAAGGTACTTTACGACTCCTAGAGGCTTCTACGGTTCGTAATCGTGGTCTCATAATCAGCTGCTGGGATTTTGGACTTTTGCTCTATGACACCCCTTTACAACTTGTAAAGTGATTTACGACCCGTAAAAAGGGTTTCGTCTAATGACTTTCCTGCAAGTTAATTCTCTGATCCTCAAGGCACAAATCCTCTTCTATGACTCGTAAATGCCTCCACAACTCATCTTTATGTTTGTAGAAATTAACTTCAGCAAATGGCCCTTCATTGAAAATCTTTACAAAACCTATCTATGACTCGTAGACTGTATTACGACTCGTAGATGATCTCGTACAGCACCAAAAAACCAATATCTTCTGTAATTTTCCCAAAAATCATGGCCAACCTATAATATTGCAAATCTAAACACAAAACACATAAAACCAATAAACATCGCATAGAGAACACAAAAAATCCTAAGTTTTAAGCATCAAAAGTGTTGTATTTTGGCAGTATATTAACACCCTCAACTTAAAATTGTTGGTTGTCCTCAAGCAACGGACTCAATCTATATGGACAATATAGTAACACACAAACCTCAACTCAATAGCATACATCATATGCATCTCAAACTCAGATACCCACACTAACTTTTGAAAATAGGATCAGAGATGTATTTAGCAAACTAATGCAAATTAGTGCATATGACAACATAACTATGACAAGCAAGGGATTGTCAATAGTCCAAATCACTGAACAAGTCAAATACAAATAATGCAATGCAAGTGCTCTGACAGAAAGAAGTTCCATATTTGGTACTCAATGATATCTCCATGTTTAGCATTGGATTGTGCAAAATCGCTACTCACACAACAAATATTCATGCATAATGTCTAATACCATATGCTTGCCCCTATATTCATGACTCAGACCTTTAATTAATTGGACTAGGATCACTTTAGGACTTTTTAAGCTTATAATGTAGGCTCAAGGGTCTTTGGTATGATATTTTAGGAAAATAGTCACTATAGACCCTCCTTGAAACTGTATTTTTCTACACTCTAGCTCTACCAACTTAGCTATTTTCACCTTATTCTCCCTTTTTCCTCTTTCAAGATTTTCTGGGTGCTTTCTTTTCAGTTTTTATCTTTTTACCTTGCGTTTACACTTTATTGTGCTTTCCAGCTCTCAATTATGGCATCTCTTTCTTTTTCTTGCACCAAGTACATGATTTTTCTTTTTTCCTCGTATTCCTAACTCACCTCCCTCATTTTTGTGTTTTACCCTTACACTAGCCACCCTCAACTTAGGCTTTTAGCCTATGTTGAGGTGCACACTATCCATCCTAAGAACTAGGCCAATTTTGGTAGCCACCCTCAGTCAGATAAGGATTGTTAATAATGTGTTTTAAAAGAATAGGTACATATTACGCTCAACCATTAGGAATAAGTGATATATCATTGATTTGGTTGGATATTTTTAGGCTAGTGGACTATTTAAGAATAATGGCCTAAGATCCTTCACTAATACAATTAATCTAAAATCTTACTTAGAGTAACAGGCCAAGTTTTGAGTTAGCACAAAATACATGAATTTATCAAATAAAGCTCACACTCTCATGGCACTACACACATTATCAACAAAAAGACTCACAGATCATACTTCTTGTCTCAATTTATCTTCACTCATCAGAATAGATTTTGTCAAATACCTAAACATGCATGGTTGCTATCAAAGTGCTAATCAATATTTTTGGTGGGTATTATTTTTCAAACAAAACAAAAAAAAGTTGTTATATGCCACATGTATTGGTACTATATACTACAAATATTATCTATACATCCTAAACATGTCGGTTCAACAGAAATTAAATATCCACAGAAAAAAGAACATAGGCAAGAAAACCTTGGAATAAAAAATTGGGGTGGTTATAGACCATAAATGACAAAGACTTCACGGAGGCCCATAACTACCCACACCTAATCAAAAAATATGTGCATTATCCCCAATGCACAAAATCAAGCAAAATAAAACATATAGGGGATAAAAAAAATACCTGGGTGCCTAAGTGCCCGTGTGTTGCTAATTCTAGCAACCCTCCTCCTGTGGGTCGGTCTACTCAGCAGTGGTCCTCTATCTGGACGGGCCAGCACCCCTCAACCGCTCCTTCTCTTGAGCTCTTCATATCTCCTCCTCATGTCTCAATCTCCTTAAGACAAGCCCAAGCTCCTCCTCCTTTATGAACTTTATGCATATACGTCTCTTATCTATCTTATCATCCTCTATTAGTGGTCTCTTCCCGTGGGAAGGCTGTATAGGCTTATCAGAGGCAAATAAATATACCACCAATACCTGAGGTGTAGTCACTAGAAGTGCAACAGGTGCCGCAAGTGTTGTTGTCATTTCATCCTAGAGCTATTGGATCTCTGTCTGTAGGGATGATAAATGTGAAGGTCTAGCATCACTCAATCTCCTCTGTACCTACTCCTTGAAGGCGTCAATTTGGGCATGCACTATAGAAATACAATCCATGATAGTAGCGATAGCGAATGCCTGACTTTGACCCTCGGAGTCTGCAATAGCCTGGCGGACCCATGGACTAATCTACTAAATAAGCTGAGTCAACTATGACTTAGTATGTGCTAACCTCTTTATCATGGCCTTTATAGATATGGGAAACACATAGATCATCTCAGTGGCCTGTGGTGGAGGAGTAACAATAGTGGGCCCTATCTTCTCTTCTACCTTGTGCTGCTAAGGCCTCTCCTCAGTAGCAGCAGCAATGGTAGTGTCAATCTCCGAACCCTTAGGTGATGACGGTGGGGTGAACATCTCTGGTATAAGTGGGGGTTGTGCCAGCCTGAGTGGCACTGAGTTTTCCTCATCCTTAATCAAGCTGGGCTCCAAAGTATCCTGGGCTTTAATCATTAGGTCCAGATGGTGTAGTATCTCCACCCTAGACTCTAAATAAAGCCTATCGATAAAACATGAGAAAGGGATTAAAGTGGCCCTCTTTAGTGTAGCCTTATTTATCTACTCAATGATGAGGCAGGCCTAATCAATATCATAGCCAACTAAGATACTGGCAACTAAAATTGCCCGCTCCAATGTCAAAGTATTATCACCTATACCTGTATACTCTTCATACAATACACTGTTACCCTATGTGGAACCATCCCATTGTCAAAAATTACAACCAAATCATATGAAATAAACTACCTATGAGTCTAAACAGTGAAAGGTTCCAGACCCTACTCTGCAATCAACCTTGCCACTAATCTCATCAACATCGATCATCGCTTGGGATCCTTCATCACTAACGTATTCCTCATCTGGCCCACCCTGTAATTGAACTCTATAGTGGATTTGGGGGTATGAGACTCGGTACCAAATAACATATGGTTGATAGTCTTCTTTGATATGTCTACCTGTCGACCCCTCATTCGCATCTCTGGTAGTCTTGACTAAGTGAGGGGCTTCTTGCTATTGGGAAGAGAATCTAGATTATGGTTGCATAAGAAGCATAAAGCTTCCTTCCTATGGTCGGGGAGTATCCTCCTAGTATATGTGTAATCCACTCGAGCCCATACCGAATCATCATTTTCTGGAGACCGGGGATACAGCTAAGTCTATCTGAAATAACTCGGGGCCCCTCATAGATAGAGCGAGTTAGCTTGCCCTGCTCTTTCAGCATTACACGCTCTCTATAGATCGCCTTCATACCCTCAATGCACTATAAGTTACAGAAGGCATCTGGTGTAGATAGTGATCATCAGGGAGCAACAAAGGACTCAGCCTCTTATTTGTCCTTAAAGCCTCCCTTCGAGCATGACTCCTCTCTGGATAAAGTTATCTGTCGTAAGCTTCTTTTGTCACTGCCTCCCTCTTCAAACTAGGAAGGGCTAGTAACAGAAGCCTGAGTATGCCCAGCTCTGGCAGCGGCTCTGGTCTATCGTACAACCACATCTTGGTCTTGTGCCACATCAAAGACCTCCAGTGAACCACTCAGCTGAGTGGTCTGGTCATTGTATCTAGGCTCTTCCCTGAGGTGCCTTCTCATAGCCTTAATCTTCACGTATTTGCCTTTTGGGGCCATAGTATTCGAAACATCAATAGATACGCACCATGGCTAGCCCACAAATCAAGAATTAAAATGCAACCATTTATCTGAGCTCAGTTGCAAAATGGTTTTATGAAAGTACCTTTATGGGTCATAGTGGATACAAGAAGCCATAAAGAGCTTTCATAAACTAGTGATTCAAAACAAATTTTGTTATTGGAAAAGTCTATGAGACTGGGTATGATTTATAAAGTAGTTTACTAGTCGTAGACTAGGGTCGTAGAAAATTCTAGTGAATAATTAAATTCAGGCAGGGATCTACGAGACCTAACTACGAGACATAACGTGATCTACTCATAGAAGCTCTCATCTGATGGATATTTAGAGACATCAAGTTTCTGGAATTATGTACGAGGGGGAATTACAGCTCGTGGATTACTCCACGAGTCATAAAACCCACTCGTGAACCAGAAAACTCAGTCACCTGAGTGTCTAAGTTCATCACACTAGACCCAAAACACATTTTCAACAAATCAAATATCAGCATTTGAGTAAGAACACACGCATCCACATGATTTCAATGCTATAACCCTACCCCCAATATGTTCTTCAATACATACACACCCCATTGACAATGATTTAGCATGAATTATCCTATAATTCCGACCACTTCAAATTAATTCACATAAAATCATATACTTATATCATCACCAATAATTCACAATCACACTCAGTCAATCACATATTGTGGGTGACTCAATAGGCACAACCAATTTATCCTAAGCATTCACACAAGGCCAAAGTACCAAATTCCAAGGTCAATCGATTGAATTATGGGCAACCTAATTTCAACTAATACATTCAAGTTAAAACAATGATTTTGTTTCTACACACCATATGTAACATAGTATTCACATCAATCATTCAAAAACAAGGTAAATTAAGGGTTGTATTTAAATTGGAAACTTACCAACAATTGGGATTAACTTGAAGAAGATGAAGTAGGTGACTAGAAGCAAAACCCTAGGGCCACCAGAATCTTTCTGGAATTTAGGTCAACGGTGGCTGGAGATGATCGAAAATTAAAGGGTGTGGGGTAGGTTAGGTGAATTTCACAATTTAGGGCAATTGTGGGGTCAAAAGTCTATTTATATTTACCAGGTCAACTAAAAATTTTACTAGGCCTAACCCTATAAAACCCCAATTACAGGCCGTAGATGATTTTAGAAAACTTACATGGGGTCCATGAGCCTCATTCATGACTAGTAGTTTGATCTACAAATTGTAAATTTGGCTCGTGGGATGGGATACATATTTTTCTGCTTACTGAATCTCTACGAGATGTGGTATGAGTCATAAACTTCTTAACGGCTCGTAACCTCAATCGAAGAGACTTATCTTGACGCTCTTACTTAGCCAAACTAACTGACTTATTCCTATACCTGTATACTCTTCATACAATACACTGTTACCCTATGTGGAACCATCCCATTGTCAAAAATTACAACCAAATCATATGAAATAAACTACCTATGAGTCTAAACAGTGAAAATAAATCTATACTATGGTATTACATGAGTCTAAAAAGTGAAAATAAACATATACTTTGCTATTACATCAAAAAACTTTGGGTTGCCTCCCAAGTAGCACCTGATCTATTGTCACGACATGACTTGGACACATTGGTTACTCAGACTTCACCAATTGCCCAGATTTCACTCTTCAATTCATCTGGATGCTTCATAGACTGACATATATCAAAGACAACTTCTTCATCATTCAATCTGAACTTGAGTTGACCAGCTTCCATATCCATTAGGGCTCATCCAGTGGCTAGGAAGGGTCTCCCCAAGATGATTAGGACATCAAAGTCAACTTTGTAATCTAAGATCAAAAAGTCTACAGGGTATACAAATTTCTCAAACTTTACCAACACTTCACATAGTAATCCCACAAGCTTCTTCATAGTACAATCTGCCCGCAATATGTATTACTAACCATTACCTATAAGTCCCAATAAAACCACCCCTCAGCCTAGTTTGGTTGATTAGATGAGAACACATCAATCAAATTATATTAATTAATCTCTAATCCAAGCTTCTTGAAGACCGCAAGGGGCATCAGATGGATATAAGCACCTAAATCATATAGTGCCCTTGCGAACTCCACATCTACGATGGTGCAAGGTATATTTAAAGTTCCTGGATCTTCTTTTTTTTGAATCAAGGACCTTGTAGCAATAGCACTGCAGTGTTGGATCACTTGTGAGAGCTCCTAACTTACAGTGCACCTTTTAGTGACCAAGTCCGTCATGTACTTCTCATTGCCCGACATCTTCTCCAAAGCCTCGATGAGGGGGATGTTGATATAGAGCTACTTTAGCATGGAGGAGAAGTACTTGAATTTGCCTTCTTACTCCCTCTTTTTTATTCTCTGAGGGAAGGGAGGAGGAGACCTAGGAATGGCTTTAAACCCCTGTGGCGCTTCAGTTGCTTCACTCACCCCATCCTTGTTACAACCATCTTCGTCATTTGCATCCATAGCTACAGCCACCTATTCGCGAACAACTTTCTTATCGACCGGCATGGGAGGATCAATGGTGCTCTTGCCACCCCGAGTAGTAACCGCCATACACTAACTATTATTCTTACGATTTTACACTATATTGCTAGGAAGTGTACCCCTCTGATGCTAATTCAACTAAGTTGAGGCTTAACCGAACTATTGTTCCAACTACTTGTTAGCCAAAAAATGAGACTCTATCTTTAGATTGATACTAGAGATTTCTGTTTTCATGCCCCTTAAGGTCTCATCCTATGTCTCAGCCTTCTTCAACAAGCGATAAAAAATTGTCTCAATTCTGGAATTACCTGCACCTGCATCGGTTATGTAGTAGCACATAAGGACCATTTCTAAAGACTTCTCTCTGACCCAAATATGCAGCTGGATCCCTATTTTTTTATCATAATAACCTTTGTGGTTTTCTCTATAAGCTCCATCTTTACTAAAGTTCTGACCTTAGTTTCCTTAACCCTGGCACCAATAGTCCTGATTGAACACTTGGGCGTTGGTTTGAAAATCCCCCATTTGATTAGTAACAAAGCATGTGTCCTCCTCATATTATGGCTCCTCATACATGGATGCACATGGAGGTTGATGAACCTCTATATTTACTCTCTCTTGGCTCTGCTTCATCATCACATCTATGTCTATGCGAATATAAGTGAGATGTTGCATGATCTACTCATTAATTTTGGCTTGCTCTAGACCTACACTAACTACATATGAACTCTTCATGGAAGCTCTATCTCTCTGCTCCCATGCACGGTTTGTCTTAACCACTCTTTCTATACATTCAACAATCTTTGTAAGTGATTGATCTAGAAACATACCCTTATGATAATATCAGCACAGGCCTGACTGTTCTCATCAAGAGCACGGTAGAAGATCTCTACAAAGGCATCATGAATTATCTTACGGTCAAGGATGTTTCTCAGACATTTTGCAAATCACTCCCAAGTAGTACTTATCGAATCACAAAAAGGTTGCTAGAAGTTGTTGATATAGTCCTTCAACTTGAGCTTCTTCGATCTAGGGAGTACCTCTCCTAAAAGGCTTTTTGTAAGTCTACACAATTGGTGATTAAATTTAGTGGGAGGTTACTTGATATAGAGCTCAAGTGCCTTTTGTATATCTAGTTATGGACTTAAGTAGGCCTGCTTCAGGATGGTATACCTTGAGTCAATATCCGAGACCTATCCATAATGTAGCATTGCCCGTGCGAGGCAATGGGAAGATACGAAGTCCCACAATATCCATAGATATATTCTGTGTTTCCATCACACTCTTATAGCTAAATGCCATATTATGTAAGTAGCTATGTCGATCCTCTGATGGTAAGCCCGCAAATAGCCTACCATTCTTCAACATGTGAAGAAACATGGTAAAGACTGTGAACTTTGTGTCTGCTAGTAGCGGTGGCAATACCAATAGCTCCGGTCACCTCCATAGCCATAGGATTCCACCTGTAATGATTCCACTGGTAAGCATTGGCATTGAAGTCATCAGGCTATGGAATATCCTCTAAAGGAGGTTCTCATTCCCATCATCATTATTATTGTTCCAATTCAAAGTGTTTTAGCCCATCTCAGAGTGTGTTGGCCCATGTCAAAGTGTGTATTACTAATCATTATGTGACTTGGCCCATCTCCGCAATATGTATTACTAACCATTACCTATAAGTCCCAATAAAACCACCCCTCAGCCTAGTTTGGTTGATTAGATGAGAACACATCAATCAAATTAAAGCCTTACCTATTAGTCCCAGTACAACTTTTCCTTAGCCTAGTTCGATTGATTAGACAAGAACACATCAATCAAAAACATTTAATTAATCTTTTTTCCTATTCATTACTACCTTGGTCCAATCAGTAACACTAGGCGAGTTCTAAAGTTGGACACCACTAGAAAACATGCAAAATGAAGAGAATTAATTAATACATGCATATACACCCTATTTTACTTTGTTAGTTATTTATGGTTCCCATAACCCTAGTTGTGGGTTTAGCTTCTCATGCTATGTGTAGATGAAGAAATTATAAATTGAGAAGACATAATTAAACACTTACACAATTGAATTTAGAACAAGCAAATCCAATGTCAATGAAAATGACAAGCTTGAAGAATGAATTAAAGAGCATGTGTTCTCAAATAGTCTTTCACAATTTTATCTCTAAGTATATTGTGTTCTTTGAGCACTAACCTACAACTAAACACTACTTACATGAACTATTGAGAACTCCTGAAAAATAACCTAAAAAACCTAATTATAATAATTAAAAATAAGTCTTAAACAAATTAGAAAATCTGGTCAGCACGCCATACGAAAGGTACTTTATGACTTGTAGAAGCTTCTACGGCTTGTAATTGGGGTCTCGTAATTAGCTATTGTGATTAGCTGCTGGGATTTTGAACTTCTGTTCTACGACACCCCTTTATGACTCGTAAAGTGATTTATGACTCGTAAATGGGTTTTGTCTGATAACTTTCCTGCAGGTCTAATTCTCTAATCCTTAGGGTACAAATCCTCTTCTACTACTTGTAAACTTCTCCATGACTCATTTGCACGTTCGTAGAAATCAACTTCAGCAAATGGCCCTTCATTGGAAATCTTCCCTAACACTATCTACGACTCGTAGATGATCTCGTACAACAATAAAAAACTATAAACTTTAGTAATTTTCTCCAAAATCATGGGTAACCTGTAATCTTGCAAAACTAAACATAAAAACATATAAAATAAACAAATATTGCCTTCAGAACACACAAAATCCTAAGTTTTAAGCATCAAAAGTGTTGTATTTTGGTAGCACATCATGTGGTAGTGTCAAAATTGATCATGGGTGCTTCATGCAAGGTAAATTATAAGTTTTACCTGTTGTATTGCCCTTTTTTGGATGATAATTTAGGTGATTTTGATTTATTGAACAATATAGGTACGAATTGACTGATTGAAAAGCTTAATTTATAGAATTATTTATGGTGATCATCGTGGTGTGATCAGAAAGTACGTTGGAGGCTTGTAGGAGGGAATTTACCTAAATTAGTTGTTTCCCTACTCTTGAATTTCCTTTAAATTATGTTTTATTGTTAATTCAAATTCTTCCTTTTTGAGCCTTGCATTGTGCCCCATTTTGAGATGCAAGTTACTTGTTATGTTTGTGACCTTTTCATGGAGTTGATTTCGGGATTCTCTTTGTGAGTTCCATATTCTCATTTTTTACCCAATTTTGGGTCCGACTCCAAAAATTATGTTCTTGGTATCAAAATGCTCGCATTGACATATAGATTGATAATTTGATAATATGGCAGAAGTTAAAGATATTTTGGGCATGAATAATTATCAAGAAGTGAATTTGGAGCACTTGCGGTTGGCTTCCAAGTAGGCAACAGTCCCCATTCTTGACTAGGCCTCTTTTGATAATGCATAGTATAGATTTCAGGATTATTCAAACTTTTTTCACCCTATATTCCATCCTTTCTATTTTACTCTATTTTTCATGACTTTTGACTGTGCTTAGCTTTGGATAGACTTTTAGAAATCTTAGAGCTTATGGTTATTTTGTGCATCCATATGGGTGATTAGTCTTATTATTGGATCATGTGTGAACCTTTGGAATAAGTTTAGTCTTAGTTACTTGATATAGAGCTCAAGTGCCTTTTGTATATCTAGTTATGGACTTAAGTAGGCCTGCTTCAGGATGGTATACCTTGAGTCAATATCCGAGACCTTAGAGGCCTATTGTAACCACGGATTTGACTTGCGCCTCTATTTTGGGTTGGGGACTATGGTATTGGGATAAGGCTTACTATTGAATGTTGCATCATGTGTAGATTCTAATATTCAAAAGGCTTATTATGGCTATAGATTCATTCATCTTGCTCACTTGTGGACTTATGTTCTAGGCTTGTTATAGGCGATGATTATTGAGACAAATTTTAGCCTCCTTACGTGTTTTTAGACCCTTGGAACTGCTTAGTTATGCCTTATATATATAGCTAGACCCCAGGTTAGTCTTTTTATCCTTTACCTCTATAGTGGTTCAGGTTCGTTTCCTTAGTTTCCGTGTGACTTGCTACGATATTGGGATGGCATGCATTGGTTGTTCATTTATAATGTTCTTTTTATAGTATGATCCTAGTCATGCATTTACTCATCATTATGCATAGAGATAGAGAGTGGGAAATGGTATTCTATACTACTTGTCGGCTTTGTTCGTTTTGGGATGACATATCCAGTGTTTGAGGTCCGGGCTCTGTGTTCCCCTTACATGTTGGATACCTACTAGATTTTTAAACTATTTTTATTAGGATTCATAACACTTGAATCGTGTATTTTTCTGAAATTTGATACTCTGAGACACTGAGGATGTACTTTTTTCTACTTAGACAATAAGTGGCATTTGAGATGACATTGGTTTTATGATTTTACTTGTTGGAATGTCGATGCCACTTGAATTATGTCTATTATTCCTTCGGTATCACCCATGAAAATGATTATTACAATAAGTTTTGTTACGGGCCTAGGCAGTGCATACGGGTGTCTTAAGCCCTCGTAAGACTTCATGTTGAGGAGATATTATATCGAGTGAAGGACTACACTGCTACCTTGTTAGCTGGGCTGGGGTAGGTCGTATGACACTAATGATGGTTATGGAAGTTTTGTTACGGACCAAGGTAGTGCGTACAAGTGTCTCGAGCCCCCATGGGACTTCACATCAAGGAGAAGATGTTATATGAGGTGAAGAGAACTATGGTTCCTACCTTGCTAACTAGGTTAAGGTAGGTTGTACAAAACATATAAATATATATGATAGAGCGGTATCATCCATTTAATTCATTTGCATCGCCATCCCTAATATATTGTTTGTTGCTTAGTCCTCGGTAATATGGAATGTTAGTTTGGGGTATATTTGCTGTTTGTATCACCAGTGGTATGGGATGTCAGTTGGTTTTGTTTGTTTATACCTACACTAGTGGTATTATTCTATTTTGTAGTGACTTTATAGTTGTGGTAGGGTTGATTTCTTCTTTTTGTGTTAAGTCGGTACCTTTCTAGGTCGGTTCAATCTAGTTCCTTTTGATGTTTTAGCTCAGACACTTTATGACCATTTCATTGGTCATTGTCAATTTGACTACATAGCCTTTTGTTCATGCTAGCAGATAGTAGACCTAATTCTCCTAGGTACGCCCTTCATTTCTCTTCATCACCTCCTATACTTGATTTTGTGTTATCTTGGTTATTTTTTCATTACTGTGTTGTGTACTTGTCTTACTTTCGTTCTTTGTACTTGACTTATCTATGGAGCTCAATTAACCTATGCTTGTTGGGTAATAATTGTTTGAGTGACTTATTGATATGGATATTTCGGTGGTTGGATGAATCATTTGAGGTTTATGCAATTTATTGAGTTAAACATACATTTATAATTGTAAAATGAACTTTTAGGTAGAGCCCTAGTAAATGGCCTTACATTGGAATTTTGATAGTTTTATCGGCTCCAAAACAGCCATATTAGGCTAGGAGCATAGTTGGCCCGAGAGTTGGGGGTTACAGTGTGAGTTCAAATGAGAATTTGGAAAAATAGTTCAGAAATAAGCTAAAAAAGTAACTTTCGGTGACAACTTAGGTAAACGTGCATAAAAATTGATTCTAATGGCGCCGTTAACTTCAAAACATCAAGTTTAGTCTAAAATGACCTTTCATTGAACAACTAGGACTTCCGAATGTTTTTTGACTCCCTCAATTCTTTTAGTTAAAATTAATCGAAAAGAATTGGGACCCTCATTTTATCGTAATGAGCTTCATTAGGAATTCTAATTTCACTATTGGATTCATAACATTGAAATTGTTGTGGTTACATAGTTGATTTGTCTAAAATGAACATCGAATGGGCCTAGAACACCCCGAGGAGTGTTTGAACTAGGCTGGGGCACTTGTAGTATGTTAACCCTCCAATTTCGCGGGGGATTGTTCACATTCGTAGAGGATAAAGGGGAGCAAAGCTCCATATTCACGGGGCTAGGGCATGTTTCTGAAGGCTTGACAACCTGAGCTCCATATTTGCGATACCCTTGCACGTTTGCGGAGGCCATTAAAGTGGTGGCATCACATAAAGTCATCAGCTTCGTACACAACTCGAAAATCGGGCATGATTGCACTACCTAACCCACCAAGGCAAGTTAGCCCAATAATTAATAACCCAATACGATAATAAAAACAGAAGATAAACTGTTTAGGATAGATTAAACATTCTAAACCAAAACTAACATCTTCCTAAGACTTGTGTCACATGTGTAGGCCTTTAAATATAGAATACTCAAATAAATACAAGTCTCTAATGTCTGGTTCTCAAATAGAACATAACATAACAATGGATTTCTCATAGGTCTTCTGAAGACATAAGCAGTTACCTCAAGAATGATCCGAAAGCTTGATCCTGAATTGAGGAAAGTCTAACTAGAGGGACCGGTCTCGCAACCTATAATAATGTAGCAAGGAGTGAGCACCAAACAACAAGTTACTTAACTAGTAGAACTAACCTAAAGTATAGTAATGAAGAACACAACTACTCCTTAACACCCAACCACATACCGTGAAATTATAGACCTGCACTCAGAAAATTACCAGCACAATTTATACAACATAAAGTAATCACAAGGATATAATTATACTCATCTCATGGCATCACATTTCCAAAGGATCTAACCATAAACAAGTCAAATGATACAACATATATCCAGTCCCTAAAAGAATTTAATTTAATAATAGCAACCTAGAGTAATAGGAGACGAAGTGAATGCCATGAAATGTAAATAATGTAATGTAATGCAAAATAATCGTGATGCATGTCACCCCTATGATGTACATTAGTTGGTCATAATCATGCCTCAAACGGAACCTATTGGGTCTCACATAGACCATTTATGTATGAACATTGTCGGCAATGGCCTCGGCCAATGCTCACCTATTTGAAAAGTCATCCAGAAAAGACCTCGGACGGCCAGTATATTACATCGGCTCGATCGGTAGAGACCTCAGCCACCAGCACACATGTTACCTTTCCCATCTCTTGATCATAGCCATCACAAGTATCAATGCACAGATAATAATATATGTAGTGTGCACAACATCAGTTTCATATCAATATTAAATATCACAATATCATCACAATCCCAGTTTATCAATCTCATATCAATACAAGCATTATTGCCATCACAATCGCAACGTATAAATCTCATCTCGTTATAAACAATAATGTCATCACAATCTCAATGTATCACTCTCATCTCAATATCAAATCATTCACATCATCACATGTATTATGGGTTCACATTTAATTCACAAGTCAATAATTCAACATAAGAACGACTATTCAAATCCAAAATCTCAGGATCAAAGCTTATAGCATTACAATTCTACCCCAAAGTAATCAATTTCATACACATAGGATCATACAAGGTTTATTCATACTTAAGAAAATGTTAGAAGTCCACTTGCCTTATATAAAGTCCCAAATCAAGCCAACTTCGAATCTTTTCCTTTTCTATGGTACTCCGAATCATCAAAATCTATTAAAATATTAAATCACCATTACATAATAAATCTAATGACACTAAATCAATCAATTTGGGGAAAAAGTGCAAAATGGTGAAAAATCCCATGCCAAAAAAATAGCTGGAATCTGAAAATTAAAACATGAAAACGTTCTCCTCTAAATAAGGATTTCAATGGTGAAAACTAATTGGAGAAAAGAGTTAAAATGAGGGAAAAATTATCAATTAAAGATTAGGAATCAATGTCCCAAAAATCCCCAAATTCCACCATTAGAACCCCAAATATAAGTTAAAAACATAAGTTAATCAATGCAAATAATTGAAATAGGTTAGAAAATAGTTACACAATCAATTTATTTTCAAAAACCTTGAAAATGCTCTCTAGAACGAAGCTTGGAATGTCAAAAATGGTGAAAAGTGTTTAAATCACATCTTTTAAAATAAGTTACTATTCAGGCCTATGCAATGCTCCACGAACACGAAGGTCCAAGGGACTTAACACTCCGTAAATGTGGACAAGGCATCCACGAACGTGAAGGCTAAGCTATCATAGCTATGCAAATATATGCCCTCCTTCCATAAATGCAGAGGTCTAGTCAAACTGACCTCCATGAATATAGAGAAGGAGGCAAAATCGTGGAGGATAAGGGGGGGAGGTAATGCATCAGATCAGATAGCAGCAACAACAACACAACAAAAGTAATATGAACTGGACCTTCGGGAATTCGTTCAGCATCCCATGAACATAAACCAAACATGGAACCCTATCAGAAATAATTTTCTGGACTCAATAGAATGGTTAGAATTCGAATCTAGAACCTCTTTGGTCCTGAACTCCAGAAAGATCAATTAAACTAGTTTCGGACTCAAAAGCTCAAAATATTCATGAAAGTTCTAAAAATTACAAAAAAGACATTTCTAGCATTAAATTCACCATTTGAAACAATTAAAACTGATGGAATTCCGATCCGAGCCTCCGAACTCCGAATGTTGACCCAAGTCAAACCTATGATCCAAAATGAACTAAAAAATCAACTTTGGGCCTAAAATCTCTGTTTTAGCTCCAAATTCAGTCCTGTAAGTTCTCCTAGACCCAATTTGACATTTCGGAGCTGATTGAATCGACAGAATTGAAATTTGACACTTGAAACTTAAAATAACTAGAAAAGTCAAAATTTTCAACTTCAAACCTTTGAGAACTCTTTCTTTTGCAAAACTCAAGCTTTTCACTAGATTTTCAATATTCAGCTTTCAGACTTGACCAAATATGACTCAAAGAAACTATCAGAGAGGGCAAAATGTTGACCTAAATTATCGAAAATGACCTTTGAGGTCATTACAAAAATCAAGGGCAGAACTATAAAATAAATAGCAATAACTATATCAATTTATATTCAATTTTGGCAATTCAAAAGGCTAAATTGTGTGAAGTTTTGTAAGAAACATCATGGGGACCTGCAATTATAGCTTTGGCACACTTTTTGATGTAAGAACTATTATTCATGCTGATTATAATATAATAAATTGTAGAAAACTTTAAGTTGTAATATCTTTGTCGTTTCTCGTCAGAATTGAGTGAAATTTAGGTCTAAATAGTAGTAATTTTCAAGATTTACACCATTGTATATTCACATTCCATTGATTTCATCATATTTTTATGGAATTTGGAAAGAAGGTCGTTGTATATAAATATTTTTGATAAAAAATGTAACATAATTTTTGGGCTATTTCTCATTGTTCTAAGCTTCGTTGTGAGATCAATTTTAGGCTATACAATCATGGTGATATAGAGGTCATTTTATAGGGGGTAATTTGGTATTTTAGGTATGGACCTCATATTTTCCCCATTTTAGCCGCAATTGACATAATCCCCCCTAATCTTCAAGATATTATTGCCAAAACAACTGTACTTATGTTGTGATTCATATTTTTACATCTTAAGAGTATTTGGAGGAGATCAGGAGGGGTAAAACTGATGTGGATTGATCTAGAGCACATAGATTTGCCTTCTAGATAGGCTAGCTTTTTCTTACCTCTCGACTAAGCTTAAATACATGTTGGGTGCCTATTTGTTGTTGGAAGTTCTTGAGTAAATTTTATACATGTTAATAGATACTATGATTATTTATGTGTGGCCACTGTGATATTGATATCTTTAGTAATAGTTGGTTCTAGAAATGTTGAGTTGTGAATGAATCAGTTAAGGGCTAATTGTAAACTTATGCCATATGATTGAGATATATGCCTATCTAGATACTTGTTTACCTGTGTTTGTTGTTTTGTACTAGTGATATTTAGTATTTTGAGAGGCTAGTTGTCAGTTGCACTTTTGTGTATACTTTGAGACTCTGTGGTTATGATTATATTGTTGTGGTTCTATTGATATACCATATTCCTAATTCTCTGGTGACTGAATTGTGTTTTAGATGCTTGTTGTACTTATTAGTTGGATTGTCTATGGTTGTTCTTGATACTTGTAGTTGTCTTGGGCTTTGATGAACTTGTCAATGGCTGGACACTATTTTATACTGCTTTTATTTCTACATTAGTCTATTTGGTTAGTTTTATACTTGTTTGGGTTGTCTGGTACTAGGAAACTTGGTATATTTTGGGGGATTGATTATTTGTTGTACCCTTGACTATGTACTGAGGTCCTATTGTTGTGGTTTGATTGATACACTAGCCTCTTGGTTACCTGGTGATGCGATTGTGGTTTTATCTATGAGATGGTTTTAGTTGGATTAACTCTTGTTGTTTGGAACATTGGTTGTATTATCGGCTGGATTGCCTACTATTTTGTGTTGGAAACTTGTTACAATTATCAGCTAGCTGCCTATTATTGTCTTGTTTACTTGTTATACTTATTAGTTGGAATGTTATTGTTGTTCTGGATACTTGAGATACCTCTGGTCATTTTCTTTCTCTTGGCCTTAGCCTAGGCTTAAGCTAGTGTTGCTCTAGATTTTGGTTGTCTAGAACCTGTATTGTTATATATACATATGGTATGGCTTGGAGAGGCATAAATTCTAGGAGACTAGCTAAGCAGTTGACTATACTTGGGTTTTAGTCTCTAATGGTTATTCTGGGGTTTGAGTTCCTGATGACTATGGCTAAGTTTGAGTCTTAGATGATCATTCTTGCGGTTTGAGTCCCTGGTGACTATTCGTGGGTTAGTGTCTCAAATGACTTTTTCTTGAGGTTCGAGTCTTGAGTGATGTTTCTTGATGTCCGAGTCCTGGATGACTTTTCCTATGTTCGAGGCTTAGATGACTTTTCTTGGGTTTGAGGCCCAGTTAATTATTCCTGCATTAGAGGCCTAGTTTATTGTCAGACTACTTGGCCCTTTATGAATTCCTTGGCCAAAGGCCAGGTTCGGAAGGGGGTTTGAGGTCCTGGCTATTGGTATAGAGGTTCAAGGCCTTGTCTGGTAGTTAGGTGTTTGGATCTCCATGTGATATTGTATCCTGCATTGGTTGATATCTCATACTATCATTTACTGATCGCTATATTTCTACAGCTTTATTCACCCTGATTGTGCATGGGTGTACCTTCTATGCTTAGAGGGGCCTAGTTGACATACATGCATAAACACTTGGGCTTTATATCCACATACAACACTATACCTCAGTTATGTGAGAATTGTAATGTGGTTTTGTTAGTTGGTTTTTTTGTGTACTACCTGTCCTGCTTAGTTGGGTTCTCCTTGTTTGGCTCAATTTTGTTCTCTTGGTTTCACATACATAGTTGACATTTGACGTTGGTTCAGATAGCTAGCATTATAGTATTTTGTGGCATTTGTTCTTATTATATTTACCATAATTCAGTATCTACTCCCTACCACCTGTACTCGCCCCTACTTTTCTGCATCTACTCCTGGTGTAGGTTCAGGTATAAGTTGTGACCATTGGTCTAGGAGCACTGTAGTAGTTACAAGAGATTTTTTTATGTCACGACCTAAAATAGTGCCTAGATATGACATGGTGAATGGGGAGCCTGAAGGGTCCCTAAATAAGCCTCTTAACTCATCATTACACATCATAGGTCGCGAAAACATTTAAATGACAAAAACAATGGAAGTAGGGGCAATGGGACTAAGGGGAAAGCTTGCATAACATTATAACCAAGAGACAAAGAGTCAAGGCTCATATCATGAATACATAACATGTCCAACCACACATCTACTACATAGATAAGAGCGAGGGCCATGCATAACATCATAATCAAGAGATAAATAGTCAAAGCTTGTATCATAGATACATAACATGTCCAACAAACACCTCTAATACTTTTATAAGAGCAGGAGCCAAGAAAAGCAACTGGGCTCACCCTCATAGTCAAAATAGAAAATAAAGAAGAGTGTTTCAATACATACCGAGGGCCAAGACAAAGCAACTGAGGTCACCCTCCTAGTCAAAATAGAACATAAAGGAGAATGTCTCAATACATAATAAGTGCAACATAGACTAAGGTCCCCGAAGTGGAGGACTCACCAACTAGCTTGAGTAGTACCGAACTAGCCACGAGGAGGAGGAGGATGATCAACTTGGGCTTTGATTCCTAGATGGTGATATCATGTAGGCAACAGTATGCATTAGTACATTTGAATGTACTAAGTATGTAGGATGTAATGCAACAAGAATTAGGCATCATAGTCAAAATGTGTAACAATAGGCAATAGGCATAATATAACAATATGGCAAGTATGATCAATACATAAGTAAAACATGCTTAAGTATCTCATGCTCATATAGGATATCATATTTGTAGAAGAGATCAAGCTAGATTTCAAAAGTAAAAGCCCCTTGGTAGGTTGGTAATGATGCCGCCCTATTACTTAGGTGGTGAGGTAAAACCCCTCACTAGGTTGGTGATGATGCTGCTCCATCACCTAGGTGGTGAGGTACAAACCCCTCACTAGGTTGATGAGTACGAACCCCTATCTAGGTTAGTAATAATACCGCCCCATCACTATATGGAGAAGTACAAACCCTTCACTAGGTTGATGAGTACAAACCCCCATCTAGGTTATCCGGGTTCTTAGTCCCCCCGGACTGAGCATGGTCTAATGCAACACTTTATATAGAATTTATCATATACATAAGCTTATTTCATCATCATGTAGTTAATCATATCATATCTCATGCTTTAGACCTTTAATTCCTCATGAAACCATAACCAGACATTTTATCAAACACGTGGAGAATGTGTAATGCTAGTATAAAACCATGAAATATAGAGAAGAAATCATGCAAGAGAATCCTTTTTAAAACAATCAATCAACACCTTGCAACACCCTCAAGAAATATACATTAAAACCCCTCCTCAAATCTTATAATAGATCAAATATTTATAGCTCAAAATATAGCAAAACAGTCACAATTACTTATAGCTTTAATATAGTGTGTAGTGAATTTCATAATAAGCAAGACCCATTTGTAAATCAACTTTAAATCATGCAATTTGAGTAAAAGGAGGCTTGGGTATCATGGTGAAAGGAACCCATGAAAGAAACCCATATACCTTAGCTTAGAGATGAACTTAGTGAAGATTCGAGATGGAGACTTAAAGCTTGAGAAAGAATCTTGAAGGAAAACCTTAGCTTAGGATGAGGGTTTCGGACTTGAATTTGGGAGTGAAAATATGGCTAAGTGTTTTAGTGATATTGGGGAATATTTAGGATGATATGAGGGTGTAATAAGGCTAAGTATAGGTAAAAAAATGATTGGGAACACTTAGGCCCAAGACCCAAAAGCCTTGGACAAAACAGAAATCACTGGTAACAAAATACACAGGTCCATATCTAGTCTGCAATGCGGACCTGTCGCGGAGGTCATATTAACACTTGTCTGCGACAGCTGCGCATCGTGGTGCTGTCACAGATCAATTCTTGATAAAAAAAATTATGAAAATTGAAATTGCTGCTAGTTTTCTCCTAAATTGGGGTTAGATTTTTTTCCCTAATTTTGACCCCCTGAACGAGAATATGAAGTCGGATTTTTTATATCACGTATAAATTTTGAGATATATGGAATTTAAAATTCTGGACATTCAGAGGCACATTTTCGGGCACTTTTTGGGGTCGTTTCAATATCTCTCCCTTGGGAAGATTCGTCCTCGAATGTAGATGAGACGTATAAGACGAGAGTTATCAGAAACAAATCAGCCCCAATAATAATGCAACATGACATTTAAAACACCATTTTCAAGACCTTAACATAAGAGTAAAATCATCATAAATTGCCAAGTTAAACATGAATGTATATGAATGACAAAGGGCCTGTAATACAAGACTTGAAATCACATAAGGGACTTAGAATTGGTACCTTAGGCCTGAGTGGAGTGGAAAAGATAAGGATAGCATTTTTGCATATCCGCCTCGGCCTCCCATGTAGCACTCTCAACTTGTTGATTCCTCCAAAGGACCTTAATGGATGCCACCTCTTGGTTCCTCAATCTCTTCACCTGCCTATCAAAAATCTGAGTCGGAGTCTCCTCATAAGTCAAGTTATCCTTAGCAACACCAACATCATAAAGAGGCACAATAGCATTAGGATATCCAACACATTTTCTCAACATAGAGATATGGAACACCGGATGAACCAGATTCATTTCACTAGGCAACTTGAAATCATAAGCTATCTTGCCAACCCTCCTCAAGACCTCATAAGGACCAATATATCTTGGACTCAACTTCCCCTTTTTACCTAAACAGGCCACACCTTTCATTGGAGAAACCTTCAAATAAACCCAATCACCCACTTTGAATTCAAGGTCTCTTTTTCTCACATTGGCATAGGATTTTAGACGACTTTGGGCTGTCTCCAAACTCTCCCTAATCATCCTGACCTTCTCAAGAGCCTCCATAACTACATCCGATCCCAATAGAGCCACCTCTCCAACCTCAAACCAACCAACTGGTGATTTACAACGTCTCCAATACAGAGCCTCAAAAGGAGTCATACCAATGCTAGAGTGCCCCTCCAACCTCAAACCAACCCACCGGTGATCTACAAGGTCTCCCATAAAGAGCCTCAAAGGGAGCCATACAGATACTAGAGTGGTAGCTATTGTTGTATGCAAATTCAATCAAACAAAGATGGTCATCCGAACTACCCTCAACTCCAATACACATGCCCTAAGCATATCTTCAAGGGTTTGAATTATTCTTTCGGCTTGGCCATCCATTTAAGGTGGAAAGCTGTACTAAGGTGAACTTTTATACCAAGATCCTTTTGGAAAGACCTCCGAAAGTGTGAAGTGAATTGTGCACCACGATCTGATATGATGGACAAAAGAACCCCATGTAACCTTACTAACTCATGGATATACAACCTTGCATACTCTTTAGCCCCATAAGTTGTCTTAACTGGTAGAAAGTGGGCTGATTTCATCATCCTCTCAAGCACCACCTAAATGGAATCAAAACCTTTTCTAGTTTTAGGCAACCCATCCACAAAATCCATATTAATCACCTCCCACTTCCAAATGGGAATCTTTATGTCTTGGGTAAGGCTACCTAGCCTTTGATGTTCGGGTTTGACTTGTTAACAACTATGGCAACCAGACATAAGCTTAGCAATGTCCCTCTTCATGCCTCCCCACCAATACACCTCCCTCAAATCTCTATACATTTTGGTGGACACAAAGTGGATAGAATAAGAAGAATTGTGGGCCTCATCAAGGATCTTCTTCTTTAAACCATCAACACATGGCACACATAACCTACCTTGACACCTAAGGGCACCATCTCCCCCTTGGGGGAACCTCTACATTGCCCTCTTCTACTAAGGGCTTCAATTCAAGCAAGGAGGAGTAAAGATCTTATTTTGCTATTAGCTCATCAACCAGTTAAGACTTAGACCCTTCAAAAACAACAACACCATCATCACCAACCTCTTCCAACCTAACCCCTAATCTAGCCAATTAATTCATCTCCATAGCCATCTCTTTATCACCACCTTTAACATGAGCTAGGCTACCCATAAATACCCTACTTAAGGCATCCGCCACTATATTTGCCTTACCTGGATGATATTGCACACTTACATCATAGTCTTTAAGAAGTTCTAACCATCTCCTTTCCCTTAAGTTGAGATCTTTTTGACTGAAGACATATTGGAGGCTTTTTTGATCGGCGAACACATCCAGATGGACCTATACAAGTAATGATGCCAAATCATTAATGCAAACACAACAGCGACTCACCAGCCTCTTCAAACCTAACCCCTATATGTACCCCATACAAGTAGTGTTGCCAAATCTTTAATGCAAACACCACGATGGTTAACTCTAGATCATTGGTAGGGTAGTTCCTTTTATGTACCTTGAGTTGTCTAGAAGCATAAGCTATGACCTTACCATTTTACATCAACACACAACCCAAAAAAACCCGGGAGGTATCATAATACACCACAAGTCCCTCAAGCCCATCCGGTAGTGACAATATAAGAGTGGACACAAGTTTGTCTTTCAATGTTTAGAAAGTCCTCTCACATTCATCAGTCCACACAAACTTGACCTTCTTTTAAGTCAATTTGGTCATAGGAGAAGCAATGGAGGAGAACTCATTTAAAAACCTTCTATAATAACCAGCTAGGCCCAAGAAGCACCTAATATCCGACGGGGTTAATGGTCTAGGCCAATTTCTAATCACATTGGTTTTCTTATGATCTAGTTTTATACCATCCCCTGATACCACATGACCCAAGAATGCTACCTCCTTCAACAAATATTCACACTTGTCACATTTGGCATACAATTTCTCCTCTCTTAATCTTTGCAACACAACCCTCAAATGCCCCTTATGCTCTTCCCTACTATGTTAATAGATCAAAATGTGATTAATGAAGACCACAACAAAGAAATCAAGCTAAGGTTTGGAAACCCTATTTATTAGGTCCATGAAAATGGCTGGTGTATTAATCAACCCAAACGACATCACAACAAACTCATAATGCCCATATCTAATCTAAAAGGTCATCTTGGGAATATCACACTCCCTTACCCTCACTTTATGATACTCGAACCAAAGATCAATCTTAGAGAAATTGCTAGCCCTATGCAATTTCTCAAAGAAATCGTCAATTCTTGGAAGAGGATACCTATTCTTTATAGTGACCCTATTGAGTTGCCGGTAGTCAATGAAGATTCTAAGTGACCCGTCCTTCTTCTTCACAAATACCACCGGAGCACCCCTAAGGTTATTGACTAGGTGTAATATATCTTTTTACCAATAAATCTTTGAATTGTTCCCTTAACTCCTTCAACTCCGCCGGGACCATACGGAAAGGGGGAATGGAGATAGGTTGAGTATTCGGGAGGAGGTCTATACCAAAATCTATTTCCCTTTTGGGAGGAACACCGGGAAGGTCATTTAGGAAGACATCAAAGAACTCATTTACAACCGGAACTGACTCTATGGAAAGGTCTTTAGACTCTACATCTCTAACCCTCACAAGATGATAAAGACACCCCTTAGCGATCAACTTACAGGATTTAATACATGAAATAAATCTACCCTTGACCACCATATCTTAACTCTCCCACTCAAGGATGGGTTCATTAGGGAATTGACACTTGACCCTACGGGTTCTACAATTAATAAAAGCATAGTACACATGCAACTAATCCATCCCAAGAATGACATCAAAATCTACCATGTCTAATTCAACAAGATAACAAGGCAACAACTTATGAAAAATGCAAATAGGATAACTCCTATAAACTTTCCTAGCAACAATAGAGGCATCAATAGGAGTAGACACTTCATATGACCCATGCAACAACTTGGGGTCAACATGGAACTTTTTAGCAACAAAACAGGTAACAAAGGAAAGAGTGGCACCCGGATCAATCAAAGTATATAGATCAAAGTTAAAGATTTTAAACATACCGATAACAACATAGGGAACCTCACCAACCCCTTGCCTCCCATGTAGAGTATAAAGTTGATTGTGCCTTGGGGCACCACCTTGAAGACAACCTCTACCCAATGGAACCATATTTGCACCCCGACCCTAGCTACGGTTTCTTGGACAATCCATCCTTTTATGACCAAGCTCACCATAATCAAAGCATGCATTCAAACCCTTTAAACATAGGCCCCTATGACTCTTCCCACATGTAGGACACACATCAATAGGATCCACAACACCAACACCATAAAGCCTAGGGAGGTTATTGGCAAATCCCCTATTAGTAGCATGAGAAGGCCCTTGGACTTGACAAAATCCAGTACCCTTTAGGAGTTTACCCTCAAATCAAGCCCTCTTGGCCTCATGCCCCCTTTTCTTCCTCAATTTCTCCTCCTCTATTTGCTCGTCATAGGTCATGAACCGAGATAAGTCCATGTCACTAATTAGCATGGTGGATCGAAATTCTTCACTTACCAAGTTGGAGACCCCCATCATGAACTTATTCATCCTAGATCTAGGATCGACGACCAAATGGCGAGCATACTTTTAAAGTTAATTAAACTTGAGGGCATACTCCTTCACAGTCATAGCACCTTATTTCAAGTTCATAAACTCTACCAACTTAGCTTTCCTAAGTTCAAGAAGGAAGCTAACTCTTCCCTCTTGAACTCCTCCCAAAGCAACACATTACCAATTCCCTTCTCACCCTTTCTTTGATCATACCATATTTGGGCTACCTCTTTGATTTGGTACGCTGCCAACTCTGCCTTTTTATTTGGCCTAACACCCATGATATTCAAGATTTTGTAGACCTCATCAATGAACTATTGTGGATCTTCATCCACCTTTGACCCACAGAACACCAGAGATTCATCCTCATGAAGTCTCTTACCCTAGTTCCCGAGGTAGTAGCATGATGGGTTTGGGCCCCTTGGTTGACTTGGTTGGCCACAACTTGGGCAAGCATAATGAGAGCATCTCGGAGCTCACCATTGGTAGGTTACTCCTTGGGAGTTTAGGCCCTTCTTCCTCGAGTGTTTAGCATAATCTAGCATAGTAAAGAATAATCGTTGGGGGAAAAACCTACAACTCTATACTATGACTTAGAACAAGAAGAAGGGAAACATTTCCTAAAATAGCTCATAGCCTCCTACTCATAGTCATGGTGCCTTTTACAACCATGAATAGGACTCTAATCAATGTGGTGTATTGGACTCCAAAGACCTATCAACCTAGTGTTCTGATACCAAGTTTATCATGACCCAAAATAGGGTCTAGACGTGATAGGGCGAATGGGGAGCACGAAAGGTCCCCTAATAAGCCTTTTAACTTATTATTACATATCATTAATTGGGGAAGCATTTAAATGACAAAAAGAGTAGAAGTAGGGGCAATAGGACTAAGGGGAAAGCTTGCATAACATCATAACCAAGAGACAAAGAGTCAAGGCTCATATCATAGATGGATAACATGTCCAACAACACCTCTACTACATAGATAAGAGCAAGGCCCCAAGACAAAGAAATTGGGCTCACTCTCATAGTCAAAATAGAAAATAAAGAAGAGTGTCTCAGCGTCACGCCCCAAATCCTATTAAGGCGGACTGGCACCCGTTGCCGGTAAGGCCCGGGAGAACCAACTGTACCTGTGCATCTTCTATATGCATTATAAGGACTTTCACCCCCAGTATGCCTTTAAGAAAGTAAATAACATTAATAAGCCAATAGGAAAAGCATCTGACTAGGTTGTTGGGGCCACGCTGTCCAAAGTACAAAATATGCCCACACTTTAATTTACATAGTCTACAAAGCCTTTAAATAATGACAAGTGTTTGA
>DF357357.1:197079-210505 GCA_000787875.1 Solanum virginianum | reverse complement strand
CCATGCTCATATAGGATATCATATGTCTAGAAGAGACCAATCTAGATTTCCAAAGTACAAACCCCTTGGTAGGTTGATGCTGATCTCACATATCACCCTAGTATGTGAGGTACAAACTCCTCAACTAAGTTAGAGGTAATTTCACCTACAACCCTGGTGTTTGAGGTACTAACCCCAAAATTAGGTTAGTGGCAATTTCACCTACCAGCCTAGTGTTTGAGATACTAACCCCTCAACTCGTTTACCTAGGCTCTTAGTCCACCCTGATTAGGCATGGTCTAATACAACACTTTATATATAATATATGATATACATAAGCTCTTTTCATTATCATATAGTCATTCATATCATATCTCATGCTTTGAAACTTTAATTCCTCAAGAAACCATAACCGGACATTTTATCAAACACTTGGTGGGTATGTAGTGCTAGTGTAAAATCATGCAATTCAAGAGTTACATCATGAAAGTAAATCCCATGTAAAACCATCAATCAACACCTTACAATACCCTCAAGAAATATACATCAAAACCCTTTCTCAAATCTTACAATAGTCTAAGATTTATAGCTCAAAACGTAGCCAAACAGTCACAAATACATATAGCTTTAACATAGTTCATAGACATATTCATACTAGTAAACCCATTTGTAAAATCAACTTTACATCATGCAAATTGAGTAAAAAGGAGGTTAGGTTACCATGGATGGAAGAACCCAATGGTTGAAACCCACATACTTTGCTTTGGAGAAACTCTTGATGAATATTGAAAATGGAGGCTTGAAGCTTGAAGGAAATCCTTAACTCTGGATGAGTTTTTGAGACTTGAATTTAGGAGTGAAAAATATGGCTAAGTGTTTGAGTGAGTATTGGGGAATGTTTAGGATGATATGAGGGTGAAATATGGCTAAGTATAGGTAAAAACACATTTGGAAATAGTTAGGCCCAAGACTTAAAAGTCTTGGACCGAGTTGAACAAAACATCCCAAGAATATACACCTGCATATCACAGAAGCGGCGCGCTTTGCTCACTATTTTCAGCCCATTTGCAAAATTCATAATTCTATTTGGTTGCTTAAAATTAGGGTTAGACTCATTTCCCATTCAATTTGATCCCCTCAACAAGAATATGAAGCCAGATTTTCAAAATAAAAAATGAATTTTCAAAAATAGAAATTACGAATCTAGACGCTTTTGAGGTATATTTTCAGGCACTTTTTGGGGTCATTTCAAGGATGGTACTCTTAAAATGTGCATCGACTATCAATAACTTAATAGGGTCACCATAAAAAATAAGTACCATCTACCAAGGACTGATGATCTTCTTGACCAACTTCAAGGGGCTAGTCACTTCTCTAAGATTGATCTTCAGTATGGGTATCACCAAATGAAAGTGAGGGAGTATGACATTCCCAAGATAGCCTTCCAGACTAGGTATAGGCACTATAAATTTGTGGTTATGTCCTCAGGGTTAACTAATGCAGCAGCTATATTCATGGATCTTATGAATAGGGTCTTTAAACCCGACCTTGACTTATTTGTGGTGGTTTTTACTGATGATATCTTGATCTATTCCTTAGTAAGGAGGAGCATGTGGATCACTTGAGGGTGGTGTTGCAAATCTTGGGGGAGGAAAAGTCGTATGCCAAATATGAAAAATGTGAGTTTTGGTTGAAAGAGGTTGCCTTTCTAGGTCATGTGATGTCGTGTGATGGTATTATGGTGGATCCTAAGAATACGGAGGTGATTAGAAATTAGCCTAGACCTTTGACTCCATTGGATATTAAAAGTTTCTATTGTTTGGCGGGTTATTACCAGAGGTTTGTAAATAGGTTCTCTTCTATTGCTTCTCCTATCTAAGTTGACCCAAAAGAAAGCAAAATTTGTGTGGACCGATGAGTGTGAAAGGAGCTTCCAAACTTTGAAAGATAAGCTTATCTCCGCTCCTATCTTGTCTCTACCGGAAGGGTTGGAAGGGTTTGTTGTGTATTGTGATGCCTTAAGAATTGGTTCGGGTTGTGTTTTGATGCAAAATGGTAAGGTGATAGCATATGCCTCTAGACAACTTAAGGTGCATGAAATGAATTATCCTACTCATGATCTTGAATTGGCCGCCGTGGTTTTTGCTTTGAAAATTTGGTATCATTATTTGTATAGGGTGTATGTTGATGTGTTTACTGATCATAAAAGTCTCCAATATATTTTCTTTGAAATTTTTGCGTCATTATTTGTATGGGGTTCATGTTGATGTGTTTGCTGATCATAAGAGCCTTTGATATATGTTCACTAAAAAAGATCTCAACTTAAGACAAAGAAGGTGGTTAGAGCTTCTTAATAATTATGATATAAGTGAGCACTATCACTCCAATAAAGCTAATATTGTGGTTGATGCTCTAAATAAGGTGTCTATGGGTAGCATAGCTCATGTTTTTTATGGTGGCAAGGAGGTGGCTAGAGAGGTCTATCGGTTCACTAGATTAGAGTTAGGTTGGAAGAGGTTTATAATGGTGGTATAGTGGTTGTTGATGGTTCTAAATCTTTATTGATTGTGGAGGTGAAGGCAAAGCAAGATCTTGACCCCACCTTGTTAGAGTTGAAGGCCTTGGTGAGATATGGTAAGGTGGAGGTTTTTTTTCCAAGGGGGAGATGGTGTCCTTAAGTACCAAGGTAGGTTGTGTGTGCCTAGTGTTGATAACTTGAGAAAGAAGATCATAGATGAGGTTCATAATTTTTCCTATTCTATTCACCCCAATTCTACAAAGATGTATAGAGATTTGAGGGAAGTGTTTTGGTGGGGTGGCATGAAGAGGGACATTGCTAAGTTTGTATCCGAGTATCATAATTGCCAACAAATTAAGGCCAACCATCAAGAGCCAGGTAGCCTAGCCTAAGATATAAAGATTCCTATTTGGAAGTGAGAGGAAATTAACATGAAATTTATGGTTTGAATTCCTAAGACCAGAAAATATTTTGATTCTATTTAGATTGTGGTTGATAGAATGACAAAGTCAGCTCATTTCATACCGGTCAAAAGTACTTATGGTGCCAAAGATTATGGAAAATTCTATATTCATAAGTTGGTTAGATTGCATGGAGTGCTATTGTCTATTTTTCGGATCATGATGCTCAATCTACTTTTCACTTTTTGAGGTCCTCCCAAAGAGGTCTTTGTACCAAGGTAAAGCTTAGTACGACCTTTCACCCTCGAACTAATGGCAAAGCTGAAACACCTATCCAAACTCTTAAGGATATGCTTAGAGCTTATGTTTTGGAGTTTAAGGATAGTTGGGATGAACCTTTTCTACTCATTGAGTTTTCTTACAACAATAGCTTTCATTCAAATATTGGTATGACTCCTTTTGAGGCTCTCTATGGTAGACGTTGTAGGTCCCTGGTGAGATGGTTTGAGGTAGGGGAGATGTCTTTGTTAGGTCTAGATTTGGTTATGGATGCCATAGAGAAGGTGAGGTTGATAAGGGAAAGATTGAAAACAGCCTAAATTAGACAAAAGTCCTATACCGATGTGAGGAGAAGGGATCTTAAATTTAAGGTTGGTGATTGGGTCTGTTTTAAGGTCTCACCCATAAAGGGTGTGGTTTGTTTTGGTATGAAGGGTAAATTGAGATTGAGATTTATGCATCCTTATAGAGTGTTAAGGAGGATTTGTAAGTTGCCCTATGAGTTGAAGCTTCCCAATGATATGAACATGGTTCATCTGGCCTTCCGTGTGGCTATGTTGAGGAAGTGTGTAGGTGACCCAAGTGTTATTGTGCCTTTTAATATAGTGGGTGTTGTTGAAGACAATTTGACTTATGAGGAGGTCTCGATAGAGATTTTGGATAGACAAGTGAAGAGGTTAAGAAACAAGGATGTAGCTTCCGCCAAGGTTCTTTAGAGAAACCAACAAATTGAAAGTGCCACATGGGAAGGCGATGCGGACATGCAAAAGCAATATCCCTATCTCTTCCATTTTACTCAAGCCTAAGGTACTAAATTAAGTCCCTTATATGATTTCAAATCTTTAGTTTCAGCCCTTATGTCATTTGCATGCATTCATGTTTAAGTTGACAAGTTTATGGTGATTTTGCCGCTTATGTCGAGATTTTTGAAATGATGATTTATTGCATTTGTTGCATTCATGTGTTGGGCTAAAATCATCTTGACTACTTCTCTTACAGACATTTCTTTGACATTTAGGGATGAATGTTCCCAAGGGGGAGATATTGAAACGCCCTGAAAAGTGCTCGAAAATATGCCTCACAAATGTCCATAATCGTAATTTCCATATATATCAAAATTCGTACATGATATCAAAAATTTGAATTCTTATTCATGATCAGGGGAAAAATTAAGTTGGAAATGGGTATAACCCCGATATTAGTGCAACCGTAGCAAAATTTCATTTTTTCAAAGTTGACAAAAAATAGAAAGGATCTGCGCCCCTGGCGCGACACAGCTGGTCTGGATCAGTGTATTTTGTTGCCAACTTTTTCCAGTATTGGCCTAAAGCTTTGGGGCCTTGGGCCTAAGCCTTCCTATGCGTAAAAACACCTATACTTAGTCATTTTTCAAACCATATCACTCAAGACATTCCCCAAAACCCTATCTAACACTTAGCAAAATATTTTACCCAAATTCAAGTGTCCCTAATGCATTTCTGAATCTCAAGAAATTCATTCAAGCTTCAATTTCTCATTCAAATACTCAATAAGGAAGTTGATGTGTTATCAAAATACAACACATTTGATGCCTAAAATAAGGGATTTTTCAAGTTCTTAATGAGACTTTTTATGATTTTTATGTATTTTTGTGTTAGTTGTGCAGAAAATATAGGTTGGCATAATTTTGGGAGAAAAATGCAAATTTTACTGAAGTATAGGACATACGAGCCAGCCTACAAGTCGTAGCCCAAGCTACGAGTCGTAAGGTGCCATCGTAGTATGAAATAGTGAGCATAATTAACAACTGCAAGGTAAAGGTCAGCTATACGAGGCCACCCTATGAGTCGTAGGTCTTATTATGATGCGTATGGGTGATGTTCGTAGCAAGGAACAGTGAGCCAAAAGTTGGACCAAGTACTGAAGGCCTAGACTATGAGAGTAGCATACGAGTCATAGCCCAAGCAATGACTCGTAACAGTGGGTCATAGAAGTCAGGTCCAAAATGCCAGAAGCTGACCATGAAACCCTGATTACGACTCCTAGGTCACCCTACAAGTCATACATACGTGACGTACTTGCTACCATTTGACTTTTCTATTTAATTTTTAGGGTGAATTTGTAAATATTATAAATACTTAATGATAGGGTTTTAGGAAAAGGGAGACTGTAGACTTGAATATTTTGGAGAATCCATACTTTGAATATTCACTCTAGAAAATTTCTAGGGTTTAGTGTAGATTTCAATTTTTAATTTGAAGACCCCTCTTTGGGGGTTCGCAAAATCACATTGTACTTATCTTCCATTTACCAAACCTTATGGTTTCCAACTTGAGGGTGGTTTTTGATCTTTATTGTTTTGGGTAAACTCTCAACTATGTCTTTTACATTCATTATTGTTGATTTTGCCTTAGCCATGAGTAACTAAGCACCCACAACTTGGGGTTGTGAGAACCATGAGTAGTTGACTGGAAATAACCTAGACTTTGTGCATTTCTTGGATAAGGGTTTTGCATGTATTGTTTATTTCCCTTTATTTTGCTTGTTGTTTGGTGGTGGCCAATACCAAACCATGACTACTATCATAATCCCGACCAAGGTAGTGACAAATAGGAAAAGGGAAGTAAATGACAGGATTTGATTGAACCTCAGTTACCGTCCTATATGAGAATTCCCAATTAGGGTTATGTTATCTAGGGTAATTGAGTCAATGAATCATGCGAAAAACAATTCCCAAGGTGTCTCTCAATTTAAGTGTCTTCTTGCATACTTAGCATAGTCTTTATTTTTGTTCTTCGCTTTGAATCTCAACCTCATCCCCCTAATTTTAGAGAATATATTGATTGATACTTGAAATGATTGTTAGTAAATCAACTTAGACAAGCCTCGTATTCCCTGTGGATTCGACCCTAACCTCTGGTTAGGTTTATTACTGACTGCAACTAGTTTACTATTGGAGCGTCACATCAGAAATCCCTAAATTTGAGGGATGTGGGTTTACACCATTGGGTCTTTTACCCATGGTGCCCAACCTTCATTTTTATGTAAATTGAATGTTTTCAAGTTGAATTATCTATGGGTATCTCTTACCATGAATTTGATAATAAAATATGTTGGGGTTTCATGAAATGTTGACTATCTAAGCATGTTTTGAGCTATGAATCTATGATCTATCATAAGATTTGATGAATGTTTCAATGTATCTTGTATAAGGGTGTTACCAAGTGCTGGTGGGTCATTTTACCATAAGTTTTCTCATATGATTTCACTCTTAAATTGCATGATTTTAAACTAGTATTACACACCCACTAAGTGTTTGATAAAATGGCCGGTTAAGGATTCTTAAGTTATTGATGATCTATTGTATGGCTTATGAGTTAAGTGACTTTATGATGATGAAAGGAATACATATATGTATTGAATTCATAAAAAGTATCTATAGTGTTGAAAGTTAACCACACCTTGATTAGGGGGTGCTATGCCTCAACTACTATGATAGAGGGTGCTACCATATTCCAGTTAAGGGGTATATACCTTAACCACTATGATGGGGGGGTGCTATGCCCGTCTACCATGTTGAGGGGCATATACCTTGACCACTATGATAGGGGTGCTATGCCCATCTACCCCTTATGGGGTATATACCTTAACCAGTATAATAGGAGTGCTATGCCCATCTTCTAGTTAAAGGGTATATACATTAACCAATATTATGAGGGGTACTATGCCCATTTACCATGCTGAGGGGTATATGCCTTGACTACTATGATAGGGGGTGCTATGTCCATCTACAATATTGAGGGGTATATACCTTGACCACTTTGATGGTGGGTTCTATGGCCATCTACCAATTGAGGGGTAGTGAAACGACCCAAAAAGTGCCCAAAAATGTGCCTCGAAAGTGTTAAAAATCATAATTTTCATATATCTCAAAATCTGTGTGCGATATCAAATATTTGACTTTATATTATTATTAGGGGGTCATTCTAAGTGGAAAATGGGTATAACCCCAATTAAGAGCAAACGATTAGCAATTTTGATTTTCCAAAAATGTAATTTTTAATGGCATTTACGCATCCCTTCGGGTTCCCCATTGGCTGGTCACGTCTAGGCCCTAGCCTTGGGTCTTGAAAAAGATGGTATCAGAGCACTAGATTGTTAAATCCTCATAGTCCAACTTACCATATTGATTAGAGTCTTATTCATGGTTGTGTTGTACACCACAACTATGAGTAGGAAGCTATGAGACATTTTAGGAAACGTTTCCCATCTTCATGTTCTAAGTCATGCTATAAAGTTAAAGTATGTTTTTTCCCTGTAACAATTGTTCTTTTCTTTGCTAGATCATACCTAAAACAAGTAGAAGACGAGCCCACACACCCGAGGAGCAACCAGCCAATGGAGAGCTCCGGGATGCTCTCACTTTGCTTGCACAAGTTATGACTAATCAAGCCAATCAAGGGGCCCAAGCCCCTCATCCTCCTACACCGGCTTCTCAAGTGAGAGACTTCATGAGAATAAATCCCTGAAAATTCTATGGGTCAAAGGTAGATGAGGCCCTCAAGAGTTCATTGATAAGGTCCTCCAGATATTGGCTAGGCTATGAGGCAAGAAGAAAAGGTGGAGTTGGCGGCCTACCAACCAAAAGGGATGGCACAAATATGGTACAACCAATGAAAGGAAGAGAAGGGAGTCAATTATATGATTCTTTGGGAAGAGTTCAAGGTAGCTTTCCTTAATCGGTTCTTCCCTCTTGAGCTTAGGGAAGCCAAATTAGTGGAATTTATAAATTTGAGACAAGGATCTATGAGTGTGAGGGAGTATGCCCTCAAGTTCAACTAACTTTCAAAATATGCCCCACACTTGGTCGCTGACTCAAGGTCTAGACTTCACAAATTCTTGATGGGTGTGTCTGACCTAGTGAGTGAAGAATGCCGGTCCGCTATGTTGATTGGTAACATGGACTCATCCCGTTTGATGACCTATGCTGAATAAATGGAGGGGGAGAAGTTGAGAAAGAGGAGGGATTAAGGCTAAGAGGGCTCGTTTCGAGGGTAAGTTCCAAAAGGGTGGCCGCATCTACTAAGGCCAAGGGTCCTGTCATGTTTCTAATAAAGGGATTTGCCAATGACTTCTCAAGGACCCAAGGTATTGGTGTTGTGGTTCCTAATAAGATATGTCTTAGGTGTGGTAAGGTTCATAAGGGCCCATGCTTGAGAGATACTGATGCACGCTTTGGTTGTAGGGAAGTGGGTCACAAAAAGGTGGATTACCCTCGAAATCACAACAAGGGTAAGGAGGCTCGTTCACAAGTACTAATGCAGTTCCTTTGGAGAGAGATGGTCGACAAGATAATGGCCCAAGGCACAATTGATTTTATGCTCTACATAGGAGGCAAGGTGTTGATGAGGCCCCTGGTCTTGTTATCGGTATGTTAAAAATCTTTGATTTTGATGTGTATGCATTGATTGATCTGGGTGCCACTCTTTCTTTTGTTACCCCTTTTATTGCCAAAAGGATCCATGTTGAGCCCGAACTGTTGCATGAGTCATATGAAGTATCTACTCCTATTGGTACATCTATTGTTGCTAGAAAAGTCTATAGAAGTTGTCCTATTTGCATCTTCCACAAAATATTGCCTTGTGATCTTGTTGAGTTGGACATAGTTTATTTATATATTATTCTTGGGATAGATTGGTTGCATGCATACTATGCTTCTATTAATTGTAGAAACCGTAGGGTCAAATTCCAATTACCAAATGAACCTGTCTTTCAGTGGAATGGTCAAGATGCGGTGGTCAAGGGTAGATTCATCTCTTGCATTAAAGCCCGTAAGTTGATCTCATACCTTAACCACTATGATGGGGGGGTGCTATGCCCGTCTACCATGTTGAGGGGCATATACCTTGACCACTATGATAGGGGTGCTATGCCCATCTACTTACCATCTTGTGAGGGTTAGGGATGTGGAGTCTAAAGTCCTTCCCATAATATCGATTCCAGTTGTAAATGAGTTTCTTGATATCTTCCCAAATGACTTTCCCTATCTTAAGGAAAGGGAAATAGACTTTGGCATAGACCTCCACCTCGATACTAAACCCATTTCCATTCCCCTTTACCATATGGCTCTGGCGAAGTTAAAGGTGTTGAAGGAACAATTGAGGGATTTGTTGGAGAAGGGTTTTATTAGGCCTAGTCAATACCCTTGGGGTGAATCGGTGTTGTTTATAAAGAAGAAGGATGGGTCCCTTAGAATGTGTATTGACTATCGGCAACTCAATAGGGTTACCATCAAGAATAAATATCCTTTTTCGATAATTGATGATTTGTTTGACCAATTGTAAGGGTCTAGCCACTTCTCTAAGATTGATCTTTGATTCGGGTATCATCAAGTGAAGGTGAGAGAGTGTGACATTCCGAAGATGACCTTCTGGACTAGGTATGGGCATTAGGAATTTGTGGTGATGTCTTTTGGGTTGACTAATGCACTAGCCATCTTTATGGACCTAATGAATAGGGTCTTTAAACCCTACCTTGATTCCTTTGTTGTGGTCTTCATTGATGATATTTTGATCTATTCTTGTGGTGAGGTCGCATAGGGCTCATTTGAGGGTTGTATTGCAAAGATTGAGAAAGGAGAAATTGTCTACTAAATATGAAAAGTGTGAATTTTTATTAAGGGAGGTTGCCTTCCAAGGATATGTGGTGTTCAGTGATGGTATTAAGGTGGATCCTAAGAAGGCCGATGCAATTAGAAATTGTCCTAGAATATTGGCCCTGTTGGACATTAGAAGCTTCTTGGGCTTAGCGGGCTATTACTGGAAGTTTGTGAATGGGATCTCTTCTATTGCTTCCCCTATGGAAAAATTGACTCAAAAGAAGGCTAAGTTTGTGTGGACTGATGAAGATTTCTTGCATGATTTCACTCTTTAATTACATGATTTTGCACAAGCATTACACACCTACTAAGTGTTAAATAAAATGTCCGGTTTAGGGTTATTGAGCTATAGATGATCCATTGCATGACCTATGACTTGAATGACTTTATGATGATGAAAGGAAGGTATACATCTATTGTTTTATGAAAAGTATCTATAGTGTTGCAAGTTGACCACACCTAGTTAGGGGGTGTTAGACCTCAATCACCATGGATGGCAGGGTGTGACCACCATCAACCAATTTAGGGGTTGATAACTCAATCACCATGGAAGGCGGGGTGTGACCACCATCATCAATTGAGGGGTTGATACCCCAATCACCATGGATGGAGGGGTGTGACCACCATCAACCAATTGAGGGGTTGATACTTCAATAACCATGGATGGAGGGGAGTAACCACCATCAACCAATTGAGGTGTTGATGCCTCAATAACAATGGATGGTAGGGTGTGATGATCCATCATAATGTTGATCTCTTACTACACATGTAATATGTTCTATGTAATCATGTTTTACTTCAAGCATCACTCATGCATGCCATATTGCTATATGCTCATTTATTGCCTAATTATGCATTTCGATTATGTTGCCTATCTTTTAGGGCATAGATGTGACACGGCAAATGGGGAACACGAAGGAACCCCAATCAAGCCTCCTAACTTGTCATTAAACGTCATTGGTCGCAGAAGCATGTATAAGATATAAAGTAAGAATAAGGGGAAAAGGGAATAAGGGATGGATTGAAAAACATCATCATTAAGAGACAAGGAGTCATAGCTCATACCATTGATACATAACTTGTCTAATAAATAACTCTAAATACATAGATAAAAGTGGGGGCCAAGACAAAGTAACCAGGCTCACCCTCATAGTCAAAATAGAACATAAAGAAGAATGTCTCAATACAAAGTAATAGAAATATAAACTAAGGTCTCCGAAATGGAGGACTCACCAACTAGCTTGAAATGGCACCGACTAGCCACGTGGAGGAGGAGGATCAACTTGGGCTCCGATTCCTTCATGATGTACTACATATGTGGGATGTAATGCAACAAGGAATAGGCATCATTATCAAAATGCATAAGAATAGGCAATAGGCATATTATAGCAAGATAGCATGTATGATCAATGCTAGAGTAAAACATGCTTAGATAACTCATGCTCATATAAGATATCATATGTGAAGAATAGACCAAGGTATCCCTTTACCATATGGCTCTGGCGAAGTGATGATAGCACCCATCACCCTAGTGGTTGAGATATTAACCCCTCAACAAGGTTAGTGATGATAGTATCCATCACCCTAGTGGTTGAGATATTAACCCCTCAACTAGGCTCCCAGATCAGGAATTGTCTAATACAACACTTCATTAGGATTCATCATGTAAATAAACGCATTTCACCATTATATAGTCATTTATATCATATCTCATGCTTTGGACCTTCAATTCCAGAAAAAAACCATAGCCGAAAATTTTATCAAATACTTGGGGGTGTATAATGGGGGTAAAAGACCATGCAATTTAGAGATGAAATCATGCAAGAATTTGTTGTAAAACCATCAATCAACACTTACAACACGCCCAAACATGCTAAAACAACCATACTTTCATGAACTAAAATCATTGTGTAGTAAATTTCTTAATATGCAAGACTCACATGTAAAATCAACTTTAAATAATGCAGTATTAATAAAAAAGAGGCTTAGGCACCATGGGTGAAAGGACCTAATAGTTCAACACCACATACCTTAGCTTTGGAGAAGTTCTTGGTAAAGATTGAAAATGGAGACTTGAAGCTTAAAGAAAATCCTTAGTTCCGAATGAGGGTTTTGAGTCTTGAATTTTGGAGTGAAAATATGGCTGTGTTTTTATGAGTGTTGGGAAATGTTTTGGGGGATATGAGGGTGAAATTTGGCTAAGTATAGGTAAACACACGTTTGGGAAAACTTAGGCCCAACATTTAGAAAAATTTGGACAAACTAAAAAAACAGTCACAAAATAACACTAGTACGCGTCACAGAGGCGGCGCCCACTGCTCTCTAGAAATTGCACTTTTGAAAATCATAATTTCCAGAGTTAGACCATTTTTAGAGAGTGATCATGAAATAATCAGCCCCAACAAGAATGCAACATAACATGTAAAAGACCATTTTCAAATTCTCAACATAAGTGTAAAATCATCATAAGTTTACCAACTTAAACATAAATGCATAAGAATGACATAGGGGCTGAAATGTCAGACTTAAAATGATATAGGGGACATAGGATTAGTACCTTAGGCTTGAGTAGAGTGGAAAAGATAAGGATACTGCTTTTGTATGTCCGCTTTGGCCTCCCAAGAACTTCAACTCATAAGCTACCTTGTTAACCCTCTTTACCACCTCATAAGGTCAAACATACCTTGGACTCAATTTTCTCTTCTTATTAAAATGAACCACACCTTTCATTGGAGAAACTTTCAAATAAACCCAATCACCCACTTTGAATTATAGGTCTCTTCTTCTTACATCGACATAAGATTTTTGAGGACTTTGGACTGTCCTCAACCTTTCCCTAATCATTCTGACCTACTCAAGAGCCTCCATAACTAGATCCGGTCAAAATAAAGCCACCTCTCCAATGTCAAACCACCTCACCATTGATCTACACTATTTCCCTTAAAGAGCTTTAAAAGGAGCCATATCGATGCTAAAGTGTTAGCTATTGTTGTAGGCAAACTCTATCTATGGAAGATGACCATCCCAACTACGTTTGAGCTCCAAGAAACAAGCCAAAAGCATGTCCTCAAGTGTTTGAATTTTCCTTTCGGCTTAGCCATCCATTTGAGGGTGAAAGGCTGTACTAAAGTGAACTTTTGTACCAAGATCCCTTTGAAAAGACCTCCCAATATGTGAAGTAAATTGTGCACCATGATTCGATATAATGGATAAAGAAACCCCATGTAACATCACCAACTCATGGATGTACAACCTTGCATACTCCTCAGCCTCACATGTAGTCTTAACCGGTAGAAAGTGAGCGATTTCATCATCCTATAAACCACCAACCATATGGAATCAAAACCTTTTCTAGTCTTGGGTAACCAAACCACAAAATCCATGTTAATCACCTCCCACTTCAAAGTAGGAATCTCTATGTCTTAGGTTAGGCCACATGGCCTTTGATGTTCGGCTTTGGCTTGTCGACAACTATGGCAACCAGAAATAAATTTGGCAATGTCCATCTTTATACCTTCCCACCAATACACATCCCTCAAGTCTTTATACATTTTGGTGGAACCAGGGTGGATAGAATAAGAAGAATTATGGGCCTCATCAAGAATTCTCTAC